>ML778533.1:192135-212868 GCA_009831015.1 Picea engelmannii
TCTCAAAGATAAGCTGCCACCATTCTAGCGAGTCTTTCACTCTGTATTTTTACAGTCTCTGTACATTTCTTTCATTAATAGAAATCATGTATTACTGTATATCTGTGTTTATGGTTGCATCTCTGATACAAGTCTATTATATTATTTAATATCTGTGATATCTCTGTGCATTTCTTTATTATATCTCCGATCTCATTTCGTGCCAGAAATAATCCGGATCATCCACCTTCTCGTGGTGTTCATGATCATTCCATCCCCCCTTTTCCTGACAATATTCCTCCCAATGTTTTCCCTTATCGCAATCCCTTTTCCCAAAAGAATGAAATTAAGAAAATAGTGCAGTAATTTCTCCAAGAAAGTGTTGTATGGCCCAATACCCACCCTTATTCTTCTCATGTGGTCATGTTACTAAAGAAAGAAGGTACTTGGCGCATGTGTCCTAACTTCCATGCCCTCAATAAAATCACCATCAAGGACAAGTTTCCCATTCCTGTCATTGATGATCTTCTGTATGAGTTGAGTGGTGCACAGTACTTCACTAAACTTGATCTGCGTTCTAGATACAACCATATACGTATGCAAGAAGATGACATCCCCAAGATTTTCTTTCAAACTCATGAGGGTCACTATGAGTTCTTGTTCATGCCCTTTGTCCTGTGTAATGCCCACTCCACCTTCCAAATCCTCATGAATCATGTCTTCCATCCTTTTCTTCATCATTTTGTATTATTTTTATTTGATGATATTCTCATCTATAGTAAAACTTTACAATCCCATCTTTCCCATGTGGATCAAGTTCTCCATCTACTCTCTCAACACCAACTTTTCCTCAAACACTCTAAATGTGCCTTTGGTGCCTCAAAAGTTGATTACTTGGGTCATATTGTTGGCAAGGATGGTGTCCAGGTGGATCCTAAGAAGTTTGAAGCAATGCAGGATTGGCCTCACCGCAAGACTATCAAAAGCTTGCGTGTTTTTCTGGGTTTAACAGGATATTATCACAAGTTTGTTCATAATTACGGAAATATTTCGACACCTCTCACTGCTCTCCTTAAAAATAATTCTTTCACTTGGACTTCCACAACTAATCAAGCCTTTCAATCCTTGAAGGAGACTATGTGCACTACTTTGGTCTTGGCCATTCCTGATTTCACAAAGACCTTTGTCCTAGAATGTGATGCCTCTGGGAGAGAAATTGGGGTAGTCCCTATGCAAGAGGGCAGACCTTTGGTCTTTACCAGCAAACAATTGTTAGAATGCCAATTGGGACAATCAATATATGAAAAGGAAATGTTCACTATTTTGCATGTCGTGGATCTCTGGTGGCCTTATCTCTTGGGGAAACGCTTCCAAATTAAGACAGATCATCAAATCCTCAAGTATTTTATGGAGAAACGAACTTCCTCCCTGGAGCAAAAAGAATGGGGGACTAAGCTCTTTGGATATGATTACGAGATCATTTAAAAGAAAGGCAAAGAAAATGTGGTTGTTGACGGTCTTTCATGAAAATATGAAGATGAAGGGTCCCTTTTCTCCCTCTCTTTCATTGTACCATATTGGCTCCAAGCTATTCGCTACGAATTGCTACAAGATCCTAAAATTTTGCATCTGATCCAACGATTGCAAGCCAACTCTCTAGTTTCATCAGGGTACTTTTGGCACAATGATGAGATTCTCTACAAAGGCCATTTGTATTTAAGTAAACAATCACAACTTAAATCCACGATGCTTTCTGAGCTTCATGTTATACCCATAGCTGGGCACTCAGGGATTACCAAAACCGATGACTGGGTCAAACGTTCTTTTTTCTGGGATGGTATGAAAAAGGACGTTCACACTTTTGTGGAAGAATATGATATTTGTAAATGTAAGAAGGGATAAACAATAAAATCTCCTGCCACACTACAACTGCTTCCGATTCCACCCGCTATTTGTAGGGACATCTCTATGGAATTTATTGTGGGATTACCTAAATCAGGAAATAAGTCAGTCATCATGGTGGTAGTTGATCGTCTTTCCATGTATGCTCATTTATGTGCTCTTCAACACCCATTTACCACATCCATTGTGGCTCAAATTTTCATGGATCATGTCTTCAAGCTTCATTTCATGCCTCTTTCTATTGTTTCCAATCGAGATCTTACTTTCACCAACAATTTTTGGCAATAACTATTCAGGCTATAGTGTACACAATTGTATCTTAGCACTGCCTATCATCCCTAGACTAATGGTCAAAATGAATTTGTCAAAAAGTATTTGGAGACATATTTGAGGTGTTTTTCCTTTGAAAGGAAAAATCAATGGGCTCAATGGTTACCATTAGTTCAATGGTGGTACAAAACTTCTTACCATACAGCTACTCACATGACTCTTTTTGAAGTAGTATATGGACAAAAGCCACCTTCAGTTATCTCCTACATGCCAGGTGTCTCGAAGGTCCAAGTGATTGACCAAATTCTTATGGTTCGAGAGGTTATTCTCCGTACCCTCAAAGATAATTTGGTCATGGCTCAAAATCGCATGAAGCAACAAGTAGATCAAGGTCGCTCAGAATGTCAATTTGCTGAAGGAGACCAGGTATTTCTTCGACTGCAACCTTATAAGAAAATTTCACTCAAGACCGAACAATGTCAGAAACTAGCGCCCAAATTTTTTGGTCCTTATACAGTTCTCAAGAACGTGGGATGGGTGGCCTATCAGTTAGCTTTTCCTAGTCCTTCTAAGATCCATCCTGTTTTTCATGTCTCCTTCTTAAAGAACGTGATTGGAAATAAGTTCCAAACTCAAACCAACCTTCTCTAGTTGGATAAATAAGGATCCATCTGGTTGAAGCCACAAGTAGTTTTGAACCAGCGTGAGCATCATCTTCATCAACACACAATCAAGGAAGTGTTATTCCAGTGGAAAGATACAACTTTAACAAATGCCACATGGAATCCAACTACCATTCTGCAACAATTTCCTCATCTCCATCCTTGAGGACAAGGATGATTTTAAGGGGGAGGGAATGTTAGGGACCTAACCTCCCTAACCCCTGAAGTGGGTAGTTTTAGAACTGAGATTCACCCTCATATTGCAAGTGGATAAGCCCAGTACCCATCATAATTTTTGGTGGAGGTTGGTTTTATGAGTGGATGTCAAATGGAAAAAACTCAGTAAAAGAATGATTTTAATCACAAAAAATAGACAAGAAATGCACAGGGAAGTGAGGACCTCATTAAATTCAGTCAGTGATTTGAGTTTAAGGGTGGGCAGAAGGAAGACTTAGTGATAAAGGTGTACAAGTCTTCCATGGGCATCCAGATTTCAAGCAGCTCGATGAAGAAAAACTCAGCCTCAAGAGCACTCTTGAACTCAAGTTTTAGACGCTAAAATATGTCACAACAATATAATGATCAAACCTACAACACAATGCAACTACAACAACTCGACTGGATCCTCCATGCCCAAGCCTTTCAACATAAGGGGAAATAAGATAATAAGGAAGCTGACTAAAACTGGTCACAACACTACTATAATCAAGCCTACATTACAATAGAATCACAATCCTCGACTGGATCCTCCATGCCCGAGTGTTTCAACACAGTTTTAAACAAAGAGATGAAAGAAGTTGACTTCTATTAATGCAAAAGTTTCAAATTTGATACATAACCAGAGAACAGTTCTGGCATCAAAATATTACAAAATAGGGATCTATGCTCAACTAGTTGACGTACATAACAAAATATCAAACTAATCTATTTATACTCAGATTAGTCCACAACTGCCAGGAGTGTGATCTGGAAATTCCATTCAAAGCTTTGCGTCTGAGAAGTCCTCTGTTAGACTGCGTGTGTTTCCTCCTATCAGATGCAAACCAGGTTCAATATGGACCTGCAGAAAACTAACCACTATTGTACTTTGATGACAGTCCTGCCTCCTTAGCCATAACTTCCGAGCCTTCCATTTATGGGATGAGCTGAGGTTTCAGCTACCAATACCTACTTCATTAAATGGATCTTCATCAGGATTAGAGCGCAATGGGACGAATTGCAGAGGACCACCAATCGCTGCTAGGTTGGGCGCTAAGGTCGTGGAAGTCAATCCTCATTCATTGGCTGACCCCTCCTTGGGATTGGAGCACGAAAGGACAACTGTCAGATGACCACTTGTTGACATGGGATAAGGAATTACATGTATGTGCATTTTGGGGCCGTAGGAATTGGTTTGGACCCACACCGCTTCCAGACCCGAAACACACCCTCTTCTGCCATGTCGCCTCCCCACAAAACCACGGTTGGGATTTCAGAACCCCCTTCGTATTTTAACGTCCTTGCATGTTGCGGCCTCGAAATGATTAACGACCGTCGATCTAGATGGGATTTGATATCTGGGCACGCTGACTTCTTTAGTGCCCCTGCCAAACTTTTATCCGCTTGCCAACTCTAGAGTCCCTCCAACTGAGATTGGAGATAGCACCACATCTAACCTGTGCAGGGGATCTCAATTGTTGCAGACTACACCTTCTCACCTATGTTCATGTTGCTTTGTGTGATAACATCTGGCTCCACAGGGGATGAAATGATCACTGCGAGCTGCCAAGAACACACAGTTCCAATGCCTTAGCTTTTGGGTCATGGAGTCTCTTATTTAAATAGAAAATGAAAAGAAGTGGTAATTACAATGGTGGAAATCCAAAAACAGCTTAAACAAAATATTTCTTCAGAAAGTGCACATTGACAAGGCTGCCCAAAACTTTGGAGTCCTCCAAACTCTGCAACTTATAGGTGTTATTTGAAAATACTTCAGATATATTGAAGGGACCAATCCATAATGCTCAAATTTACCATGTTTTCCTTTGTCTTGCTTGGGGGAATCCCACTCGAGCAATAGATCTCCCAGCTGTAAATGCTCCTTTCTTTCCCTCTTTTCAAAAGCTCTTTTTATTCTTTGCTGGTGATCCTGAGATTTATCAAGCAGTTTCTCTCTAGCTTGTTGCATTTCTACCAACTGTTGTATCCTCCCGACCATATCATCAGGTTCTCCTTAGTAGTCCTGGAGGAATTTTTCCATAGACAAGGTGTAACACACCCACTACAAAATCCAAAAATTTTCGTCTTTTTCCTTCTTTTCACCGAGGAATAGAATTCCCCGAATCCCTACAAGACCTAATACAGACCCTGCCATCCCTTATCCATACTCATATGATCGGCGGCTATGACCACAGGTCTTATCGAAGAGGTGCTCAGTGGCTTTCGCAATTCGGGAAATCATGATACATGTATTTCCTTTCCCTCTTGTCTCTCTAAGTGCCGAAATCCGAAGGGAACCAATAGTTTGTCATAACTAGAAATGCCTCGGATTAAAACATGTCCTTCCACCTTTTGGGGTTTGACTCCATCAGGATTTCCGTATGTGCAATGATAGGAGGTCTCGCACCTGGGTTTCCAGTGAGCCGAAACTCCAAAAAACCAAACTCTAACATGCTTCACTATTTTGGGAATCCATCCATCGGGATTTCGCGAGTCAGGCGTTTCGAGACTGGTGAACACGTGGGGCCCGCACTTAGGTGCCCCGGGTGCCAAAATACTGAAATATGATAACTTTTCCACACTCCATCTTTCGGGATATTTCAAATCGGGATTTTGGGACTTGCGAGTACAAGGGACTTCGCCCTTGGATATTCTAGATGCCGAAACACCGAAATATCATGATTCAAATCCATGTTAGACCATTTTGGGATTTCGCTAATTGGGATTTCAGGACTGGCAAATACAAGGGAATTTACCCTTAGGTGTCCCGAGTACCGAAATTCCGAAACATCACAACTCATCCATGCTAGTTCATTTCGAGATTTCGCAAGTCGGGGTTTCAGGACTTGCGAGTATGAGGGAATACGCCCTTGAGTATTCCGATTTCCGAAATGTTGAAATATCGTAACATGTCTACGTATTGTCCTTTCGGGATTACACCCATCGGGATTTCGGGACTGGTGAGTACAAAGAAGCTCGCACTTAGGTTATTCCGAATGTCGAAATATTGAAAGGTCCTAACCCCTCCACATGCTGTCATTTCGGGTTTTCGTGAATCGAGGTTTCGGGACTAGCGAGTACAAGGAAACTCGCACTTAGGTAATTCCAAATGCCGAAATATCAGGATTTAGCCATACGCTGTTATTTTTGGATTTCACATATCGAGATTTCGGGAGTCATGAGGACAAGGGTTCTTACCCTCTGATATCCTAGGTGTTGAAAAGCCAAAACGCTTACCGGCCGCCACGTGTATTCTACAACTGGACGATCCACATATCACCATGGGTCTTGAAATTGACAGTCCCGATTTCTTTGCTACTCACAAAAATAAAAGAAAGAGGTTGAGGCATTTAATGCCCTCATTTATTCCTCCAATCTAACAGTCGTGATTGACCTCAGATCTTCCGACAGGATCTCGTCCATCAATCGATACTTATCCACACACTGCCATTTTGGGATTTCGTAAATCGGGGTTTCGGGACTCGCGAGTACAAGAAAACTCACACCTAGATACTCTGTGTGCTGAAACTCCGAAAACTCTTAATTTACCCCCACGCTAATAATTCAGGATTTCGCAAGTCAGGGTTTCGGGACTTGCGAGTGCAAGGGGACTCGCCCTTGGGTACTCTGGGTACCGAAATGATGAAATGTTGGGATCTATGAGGACCATTCTCCCTTGTGCAAGAGTTTAAGACTTTAAACTATAACATCCTCCTTCGGGTCCTCAAGTAATTTACACTAGGTTTTGAAGACCAGACTGGAAGGTCTTCTCGAAGGTAAGGAAATGGTCTCGAAAGGGTTCCTTCATGAGGAAATATATCCAAGGCATCAGGTAGGACAACACAGGAACAAATCTCCCGAGAGAAGACTTGAAGATCTGTATTAGTTCATCATATATATACATATATAAACATAAGCCATACGTGGTCTTTCCAATAAAAACATGCATCCATCATTTCTGATCAAAACACCATGCAGACAGTCTTATACTGAAACCATTCATAATTGCACAGACTATGAACATATATGTCAACATATAAATTTTAAGATAAAAGATATAACACTTATCAGAAAAACACCAGGTGATGCAACTGCTAAGAGGGGTGCTCATTTCCACCCAACCGTAGGATCAACGACTCCCAACGGATTTACCACTAGCCACCCAGGAGCTGAGACCACGATGTTGCAAGATTGAGTCTCTGTTCACCAGTGATAGAGAATGAAGGTTACTCTCCTTCTTCTCCGCTATCACTCACTCTGTATTTTCCAGAGTTCTTTCCTCTTTTTCCTTCCCTCGCGTCTGCCTCCCCTTGATCGCACACTCTTCCTACCTTTTCTCTTTTCGGTGAGGTTGCGTGTGGCACGATATTCCTCACAGTGGTCAGGTCTGAGAACTCTACGGATGGGTGGCTCACCCCCATCCCTCATTACTCATGAGGAGCCATTTACCTACCAACCTGGTGAGTCATTTAATTTGGGGTCAGAGAGCCGCTCTTGGTTCTCCGGGCCAGTGAAGTCCAAATACGGTATTGGTTTCAGTGGAAGTTAACGCCACCATTCCAGGTGCCTTCCACCACGTTTCTTCAGCCATCATGGTCTCTTTTTCAGCACATCCCTCTCTCAACAGTCCTGCAATATATATATTCATAATATTATTTACATTCATCGACCTTTTTCAAAAGGTCCATTCACATCACACATTCACATTTCTAAGTTTGCCACAATACTTGGCTGGTATAGTTATTTTTATAGACTAGGGGAAACAGGGTGTTACAATTCCCTCCCCCTTAAAGGAACATTGTCCTCGATGTTCTATCTATCAACTTGACATGTATGTACAGATGTAAACAAAATTGGATATGCCCATTTCATGGCATCCTCCATTTTCCATGTAGCCTCATCTGGGCCAAAATGTTTCCACTGCACCTTGACCTGTGCAATGGTTCGGTTTCGGAGTGGTTTCCTTTCTGTCTAGTATGCATTGAGGTTCTGGTAGAAATTCTCCCTCTGGTTCGACCTGGATCACAGACCAATGAATTATATGGTTAGCATCATGTACATATTTCTTCAATAATGAAACATGGAAAACATTATGCACTTTTACTATGGGAGGAAGTGCTAGCCTATAGGCTATAGGTCCCACTCTATCTAGAACCTCAAAGGGTCCACAATATCGAGGTGCTAACTTGGCACAAGCTCCCATTTTCAGGGAACTTTTCCTGGGCCTAACTCTGAGATATACATGATCTCCCACTTTGAACTCTCTTGGATTTCTCTTTTGGTCGGCATAACTTTTATGTCGGTTCTGAGCGACCTTCAGGTTTTGTTTTATCTGAGTCACTTGTTGTTCCATTTATTTCAACATGTTGGGTCCAAAAGAAATCATGTTTACGGGATTACTCCAGCTAACTGGAGTGTTACATGGCCTACCATAGAGGACTTCAAAGGGACTCATCTTTAAGGATGTTTGGTAGCCATTGTTGTAGGCGAATTCTACCAGTGGAAAGTAGTCTTTCCACTTCTTGGGTTAATGCATTACATGCATTCTTAGCATGTCTTCAAGTATTTGGTTCACTCTTTCTGTCTGTCCGTCGGTTTGAGGGTGATAGGCGGTGCTAAACAATAATTTGGTCTCTAAACCTGCCATCGGTGATTTCCAAAAGTTGGAAGTGAACTTCGTGTCTCTGTCAGACATGATCTCTTTTAGCATGCCATGCAGTATGAATATCTCCTTCAGGAATACCTGGGCGATATCTATTGCCTTGCAAGTCAATTTGATGGGGATGAAATGAGCAGACTTACTCAATTTATCCACTACTACCATGATGGTGTCATTATGTTTGGTCGAGGTTGGTAATCTGGTGATGAAGTCTATGGAGATGGTTTCCCATTTCCATTCTGGGATTGGTAGAGGTTGTAATAATCCCGCCGGGTGTTGATGTTCTGCTTTTACCTATTGGCATTCTATGCATTTGGCTAGGTACTTGGCTATGTCTTTCTTCAATCCAGGCCAATAGAATTGTCTCCTAGTGGCCGTGATCATTTTCTGGTATCCTGGATGACCATAATACGGTCTTTTATGTAGTTCATCCAGTATGAACCTCTTCAAGTCGTCACAATCTGGAATGTACAATCTGCTTCGGTAAGTGAGTAGACCTTCTTCCATCGTCTAGTAGTCTCCATATTTTATCCCCGTGGGTTCTTGTTGTACTTATGAGGTCACTGTCTGGAAGAATGTGTCTGTCTCTTATGCATTCTTGATTCTTTCTTTGACATCCTTCTCACATGTGGTCACTGCAGCCAGGTGAATTGTTTTCATACTTCAGCTAAGGGCATCCACCACCCTATTTTCTTTTCCTTTAATGTGTTTGATTTCGAAATCAAACTCACTAAGGAGGGCCATCCACCTAGCTTGTCTAGCATTGAGCTTCGGTTGGTCAAACAGATATTGCAATCCACAGTGATCTGTCATAAGTATAAATTTTCTTCCCAGGAGGTAATGCCTCCACATTTTCAAGGCATGCACTATGGCAGCCAACTCTAGATCATGGGTCACATAGTTGACTTCATGGTCATTCAATTTTCAGGACTCATAGCAGACCACACTTCCTCCTTGCATAAGGACTCCTCCTAGCCCTTCCTTATAGGCATCTATGCACACGAGGAAGTCAGCTTTGAGATCGACGATCTTCAGCACGGGTGCATGGGTCAGTAGATGTTTTAGGGTTTGAAATCTTTCTTCACATTTCTGTGTCCATAGGAATTTTGTCCCCTTCTTTTGGAGGGCAGTGTTTGGACAACCAATCTTGGAGAATCCTTTTATAAATATCCTATAGTATCCTGCTAATCCCATAAAGGATTTGATATCCGAAACGTCCTTTGGGGTAGGCCATTCCATGATAGACCTGATTTTATCAGGGTCTACTGCTACTCCTTCTTTGGATAAAACACGGCCTAAGTAATGTATTTGCTTCTGGAAGAATTCACATTTGCTGAATTTGGCATAGAGCTAATGTTCTCTTAGTACTTGCAACACAATCCTAAGATGCTCTTCATGCTCTTCTCTATTCTTGGAGTAAATTAATATATCGTCAATAAAAACCAACACACATTTGTTTAGGAATTTGTTGAGTACATTGTTCATCAAGCACATGAAAGTGGCAGGGGCATTGGTTAACCCAAATGGCACTACCACAAACTCATAGTGACCATACCTCGTCTGGAAGGCAGTTTTATGGATGTCTTCACCCTTAATTTGGACTTGATGGTATCCCAACCTCAAGTCAATATTTGAGAAAATAGACGCACCCCCCAATTGATCGAACAGGTCATCGATCCTAGGCAAGGGGTACTTGTTCTTTATGGTTACCTTATTGAGTTGCCTATAATCTATACACAGTATAAGGGTACCTTCCTTCTTTTTCACAAACAGGACTGGTGCTCCCCATGGAGACGCGTTGGGTCGAATATAGCCCTTATCCATCATTTCTTTCAATTACAACTTGAGTTCAACTAACTCGGGTGTGCTCATCCGATAGGGTTTCCTAGACACCGACACTGCTCCCGATGCAAGTTCTATCGAGAAGTCTATGTCTATTCTCAGAGGTAGACCCTGTACCTCTTCCAGAAACACATCTCTGTATTCTCTCAGGATAGGGTGATCGTCGGGGCTTGGTTTGTCACCTTCGATTGTTTTCAACACTTGTATTTCATATAGGGGACATCCCTTTCGGAAATAATTTCTCACTTGCAGAGCTGATATTTGTCTTACTGAGACAGGTTTTTGGATCCCTTGAAGGGTTATCTTTTTCCCTTCCTTACTTACACATTCTAAGGTTTTATGGTAACAGTCCAATCTGGCTTTATGGGCAGCTAGCCAGTCCATACCAATCAACAGATCATACGATCTCGGGGGTAATAAGTTAAGGGTTGCTTGGGTGGGAAATTTACCCAACATCAATTGGCAGGCTGGTATAACCTTTTCTACCCTTCTTTTGGTGCCAGTGGCTAACTATACCAACCATGGCTTGGTATGTTTTTGTGGCTATAGTTTACACTTATCAACAGCTTTAGGGGCTATATAACTCAAATTTGAACCAGGGTCAATCAAAATAGACACTAGATGGTTGGAAATCATACCTTCTATTTCCACCACTAAAGCTTGGTGGTCAGCTTGGTTATTATCCGAGGCTGCATAAATTTGTGGCACACTCATGGCCACATCATTGACGGTGGTAGCTTCCTCGATGTTATAAATCCTCCGACTATTCTATTGTCAGTTTGGATAGTCTCTCAATAGATGTTCCTCTCCGTAACCCCAACATTTCAATAGTTCTATCTTTGGGTTATTAGTCTTCACTGATATGGGTCCAAAAGTTTTATTTCCACTCAAGGAGGGAAAATTTTGCTGGTGCACACTCCGGGTTGGGAATCTCGATCTTGGGTTCTTCTTATAGTTTGTGAATCTTGGGGATTTAATCCCCTTTTTCTAAAATCTTGAACTATTCTTCTGTTTCCATCCTTCGCGAGGTTCTGCTCGATGTCCAAACTGTTCATTACAATAGGTTGCCTTTCGAATAATGCCTTCTAGAGTTTTTGGCTCATCAAATTCAATTCTATTCCAATAGTCCTTAGGTAGTCCACTGATGAAGCGTTGCACCTTTTCCTTTTCCACCTTGATATAGGGTACATACCTCAACAAATCGAGGAATTTGTTGACATATTCTTCTATAGTGAGTTGTCCCAGTTTGAGTTCATAAAACTCTTTAGTCTTTTCATCAAAATATTTTTCTGACAAATACTTCTTCCGAAAGTATTTCTCAAATTGTTTCCAGGACAGGTCCTCTTCGCAAACCCCTTTCACATTCTTAAGGTCTTCCCACCAAATGGAAGCCTTTCTGTTCAAGTTGAAGGTGGCCACTCGGGCCTTCAAATTTTCTGAAAAGTCATGGACTCTGAAATATTTCTTTGGTCCAAGCAGCCAGGCCTTTGCTTCCTCTCCCTTCTTTATTTCACCGTCGAAGGAGGGTGGTTTATCTTTTCTGAATTCTTTGAATTTACGACCTTTGGAAGGCTTTTGCTTCTTCTGTTTCCTTTGGGAATAGGAAATGGTTCTGCTGCTAGAAGAGCCCTCCGAATCACCCACTTCCTTCTCAGAGGAATCGCCTGCCACTTGTCCTTTACCTCTAGGGTGGACCTTTTTCGAGGTGCTCCTCTCAGTGTGGCCACTGATATGACCACGTTTCTGAGTTTTATGTTCATGCTGCATTTGTCTTTGTAGGTCGGATAAGCTCTGTAGTAAAACTAAGTTAATTTAAGTTTACTTTTCTTGTTCTTTCATCATTCTCTCATTATCAGCCTTGTAGCTTTGTAATTCAACCATGAGGCTCCTCACAGTCTCAGCTAGATCTGGAGGGGTCCCTACTGCCCTCCTTTTGTCAGACTCTTCGTCTCTATTGTGGGAGCCTTCCCCCACTTCATGGTGAGTCACCATTTTATACGTCTGTAATTTCCCGCGGTTGATCATCCGCTTAGGTGCAAAAGACAAACGCTGGTTGTTAGTCAACATTTATATTTATTTATAACCATTACATAATTCATATTTTCACATGTACACACACAATAGGAGTTTTCATTCTTAACTTCATCCTTTGATTAGGAAGGTTAAGATAGGGGGTTACTCTTTTTAGGAGTGTTTCGAACGGAGCTTCTGCGCAACTCGTTCATGAGACCAAGAAGGCCAAGTGTTGTAACCATGCTCTGATACCAATTTGTAACACACCCACCATGAAATCCAAAAAATTTCAGCTTTTTCCTTCTTTTCACCCAGGAATAGAATTCCCCGAATCCCTACGGAACCTGATACAGACCTTGCCATCCCTTATCCATACTCATATGATCGGCGGCTATGACCACAGGTCTTACCAGAGAGGTGCTTGTCGGCTTTCATGATTCAGGAAATCGCGATACATGTATTTCCTTTCCCTCTTGTCTCTCGAACTGATGAAATCCAAAGGGAACCAATAGTTTGTCATAACTAGAAATGCCTCGGATTAAAACATGTCCTTCCACCTTTCGAGGTTTGACTCCATCGGGATTTTGGGATGTGCTACGACAGGAGGTCTCGCACCTGGGTTTCCAGGGAGCCGAAACTCCGAAAAACCAAACTCTAACATGCTTCACTATTTCGGGAATCCATCTATTGGGATTTCGCAAGTCGGGGGTTTCGAGAATGGTGAACACGTGGGGCCTGCACTTAGGTGCCCCGGGTGCCGGAATACTGAAATATGATAACTTTTCCACACTCCATCTTTCGGGATATCACAAATCGAGATTTTGGGACTTGCGAGTACAAGGGACTTCGCCCTTGGATATTCCAGATGTCGAAACACCGAAATATCGAGATTCAAATCCATGTTAGACCATTTCGGGATTTTGGGATTGGCGAATACAAGGGAATTTACCCTTAGGTGTCCTGAGTACTGAAATGCCGAAACATCACAACTCATCCATGCTAGTTCATTTCGGGATTGCACAAGTTGGAATTTCAGGACTTGCGAGTACGAGGGAATATGCCCTTGAGTATTCTGATTTCCGAAATGCCGAAATATCATAACATGTCCATGTATTGTCCTTTTAGGATTACACCCATTGTGATTTTGGGACTGGCAAGTACAAAGAAGCTCGCACTTAGGTTATTTTGAATGCCGAAATACTGAAAGGTCCTAACCCCTCCATATGTTGTCATTTCGGGTTTTCGTGAATCGGGGTTTCAGGACTGGCGAGTACAAGGAAACTTGCACTTAGGTTATTCTGAATGTCAAAATACCGAAATATCAGGATTTATCCATACGCTGTTATTTCGGGATTTCACATATTGGGATTTCGGAAGTCGTGAGGACAAGGGTTCTTACCCTCTAATCTCCCGGGTGCCGAAAAGCTGAAACGCTTACTGGTCTCCATGTGTATTCTACAGCTGGACGGTCCAGGTATCCCCATGGGTCTTGAAATCGACGGTCTTGATTTCTTCGCTACTCACGAAGATAAAAGAAAGAGGTTGAGGCATTTAATGCCCTCGTTTCTTCCTCCAATCTAACGGTCGAGACTGACCTCAGATCTTTCGACAGGATCTCATCCGTCAATCAATACCTATCCAAACGTTGCCATTTCGGGATTTCGTAAATCGGGGTTTCAGGACTCATGAGTACAAGAGCACCTAGATACTCTGGGTGTCGAAACTACGAAAACTCTTAATTTACCCCCACGCTAATAATTCGATATTTTGCAAGTCGGGGTTTCGAGACTTACGAGTGCAAGGGGACTCGTCCTTGGGTACTCTGGGTACCAAAATGATGAAATGTTGGGATCTATGAGGACCATTCTCCATCATGCAAGAGTTTAAGACTTTAAACTATAACATCCTCCTTCGGGTCCTTAGGTAATTTACACCAGGTTTTGAAGACTAGACTGGAAGGTCTTCTCAAAGGTAAGGAAATGGTCTTGAAAGGGTGCCTTCGTGAGGAAATCTATCCAAGGCATCCGGTAGGACAACACAGGAACAAATCTCCCAAGAGTAGACTTGAATATCTGTATTAGTTCATCATATATGTACATATATAAACATAAGACATATGTGGTCTTTCCAATAAAAACATGCAGCCATCATTTCTGATCAAAACACCATGCAGATAGTCTTATACTGAAACCATTCATAATTGCATAGAATATGAACATATATGTCAGCATATAAATTTCAATATACAAGATATAACACTTATCAGAAAAACACCAGGTGATGCAACTGCTGAGAGGGGTGCCCGTTTCCACCCAACCGTAGGCTCAACAACTCCCAACAGATTTACCACTAGCCACCCCCGAGCTGAGACCATGATGCTGTGAGACTGAGTCTCTGTTTTCCAGTGACCGAGAATGAAGGTTACTCTCCTTCTTCTCCACTATCACTCACTCTGTATTTTCCAGAGTTCTTTCCTCTTTTTCCTTCCCTCGCGTCTGCCCTCCCTTGATCACACACTCTTCCTGCCTTTTCTCTTTTCAGCGAGGTTGTGTGTGGCACGATATTCCTCGTGGTGGTTAGGTATGAGGACTCTATGGATGGGCGGCTCACCCCTATCCCTCATTACTCATGAGGAGCCATTTACCTACTAACCTAGTGAGTCATTTAATTTGGGGTCAGCGAGCCACTCTTGGTTCTCTGGGCCAGTGAAATCCAAATACGGTATTGGTTTCGGTGGAAGTTAACGCCACCATTCCAGGTGCCTTCCACCACCTTTCTTCAGCCATCCTGGTCTCTTTTTCAACACATCCCTCTCTCAGCAGTCCTGCAATATATATATTCATAATATTATTTACATTCATCGACCTTTTTCACAAGGTCCATTCACATCACACATTCACATTTCTGAGTTTGCCACAATACTTGGCCGGTATAGTTATTTTTATAGACTGGGGGAAACAGGGTGTTACACAAGGCAAGCTAAGTAGGAAAAACAATCTCCACCCCATATAGAATCTAAAATGGGGAAACACCCAGTGACCTCTTTGTTGTGACTCTGTTAGCCCATAATGCAAATTTTAGCTTTGAGTCCCAGGCTTTCTTGTTGTCTTCTAACAATTTTTTGATGATCTTTATGTGGCTCTTGTTAAAGGAATATGCTAAAACATTTCCCTGAGGGTAGTAGGGAGTATAATGGACTAATGCAATTCCATACTGCTCACATAACTTGATGAATGGTTCATCTCTGAAAGAAGCAGCATTGTCTATAACAATCCTACTTGGATAGCCAAATCTGAACATGATATCATCAAGGAATATAATGATCACCTTGTGGGAGGCACTCCTTGTATGGATGGATTCTATCCATTTGGTGAAATAATCAGTGGCATTCAAAATCCATCTATGTTGGCCACTTGAGGCTGGGTGGATCTCTCCAATGAAGTCAATACGCCACTGCTGAAAAGGTCCAGAAACCATTACATGCTTCAAAGGCAAAGATTTGAGTTATTGCTTTCCAAAAAACTTTTGACACTTGAAACAAGATCTAATATTTGAACAAACATCAGTAAAAAGGTTGGGCCAGAAATACCCAGTCCTGAGGATCTTGTAGGATGTGGTCCTCTAGAAATGATGTCCTCCACATAAGTTGTCATGAAAATACGTTATGGATTTTTGGGCTTCCTGTGGGTCTAGACACCTTAACAGAACTCCCAGAGGATCCTTCCAGTACAAAACCTGATCGATGAGAAAATATTTGATTTCTTTGAGTTTCAAATATCTTTCCTTGTTCTTGTCCAAACCATTAGGAGGCTTGAACTTCTACAAAACATATATGATATCTTTATACCAGGTGCATTCTACCAAATTGAGGTTGACATCAACAATATCAGTTCACTGATTTTCTGGGTTTATGTTCATGAAATTAACCCCTAAAGCCTTGCATTTTGATTCAGCCAGCAGCCTAGCTAAAACTTGGCATTTTACCAATCTAGTGGGTTTTATTTAAAGGTCAAATTCCAAAAATTTTGCAATCCATTTGCTTCTCTTCCCATCTATGTCAGGCTAGATCAATATTTCTTTTACTAAGGTTGAGGGGATATATGCAATGATATTTGAATGAAAAATATATATTTTGAAAGCCTTTAGGGATTTCACCAAAGAATATGCCTGCTTCTCCATGATATGATATCTCATTTCTGCATCCCTTAATGCTTTGTTGAAAAAGGGACTAGGTTTCTCTAACCCCTTTGTATTTCTTTGTAGAAAAACAACAACCAATGTATCAGATGAGGAAAATGAAAAATATCAGAAATTCCTTAGAATAGTCAAGGATGATGATCACAGGTTCTTCAGTCAAAGACATTTTGATTTGGTTGAAAGAATATCCAGACTCAACATTCCATTTCACCTCGTTTCCTTTTCTAAGCATGGCTGTAATATGCTTAATGAACTGAGCAAAATTAGAAACGAATCTTCTCAGAAATTTGATTTTACCCAAGAAAGACTGAACCTCTTTCTTAGATTTGGGAAAAGATAAGGTCTAGATGGCCTCTACTCCGCTTGGATCAAGTCTTACCCCTTCAGCTGACAAAATATTCCCCAATAATTTTCCCTCTTTCATAAAGAACAAAGATTTCTTAGGGTTGAGGGAGAGACCAAATTTTCTGCACTTTAGGAAGACTTTCCTCAAATGATGACAATGGTCTTTATCATACCTTCAGAATATTGTAATGTCATCCATATATATGACTACAAATGTATTTTTCTCCTCAACAAAGGCAATGTCCATGGCTCGTTGGAAGGTTTCTCCTGCATTCATCAATCCAAAGGGAATTTTAGCATACATGAATGTGCCCCAAGGAGTAGTGAAAGTTGTCTTTTCTCTATCTTTAGAAAGGACAAAGATATGATTGTTGCCAGAAAAACCATCAATCATGGACATCCTAGATGAGCCAGTCACTCTTTGCAAAATGTGCTCCATCTTTGGCAAGGGGTAGTTATCCTTTTTGGATCTCCTACTCAAATTCCTGAAATCTACACATAATCTGATTTCCCCATTTTTCTTCCTCACATGCACCAAGTTAGCCACCCATTCTGAATATCTCAGGGGGATGATGATGTGGGCATCCAACATTTTTTTTACTTCTTTTTCCATAATAGGCAGCAACATAGGATTTATCTATCTGATTTTCTACCTAAAATGTTTGGCCTCTTCTTTCAAAGGGATCTTATGCTCAATGATGTTGGTGTCATATGTCGTTAAATATTGATGTTTCCAAGAAAACACATCAGAAAAATCCTTCAATATCTTGGCATACTCAACCCTTTTCTCCTTTGACAGACTGCTAGACAATTTGACATACTTGGGATCCTTCTATGTTCCTAAATTTCATTCAGTCACATCAGCCTCTTCAGTTGAACCTTTAATCTTTATAACAAAATCATTCATGTCAAAAAATCTCTCCAAGGGGACAAGTCCATTTGGATTATGGTTACTGGGTAACTGAACAATATGATGGTTAGCGATTTTATTCAGAAAAATATTAGTATGGGGGCTATCTTCAGTATCCTGACCTTGATCAATATGCGAAGTAGAAAATTCATCCACAGTCTCAAGAAACCTTTTTACTTCAATATCATCCCCCAAAACCTTCCAATGTTTGACATTGTCAGGAATAGAGGGTCTGTATTTTACTTCCATCTTATACTTGAGCTTTGGGGGAAAAGGGACCCTGAAATTGCTTGCTGAGACAACCAATGAATCTGCCATAGAGTTATTCTCTCCTGGAACAAATGAGATATTAAAATCCAAGAAGAAAATATCAACAATATCCTAGACATCATTTCTGTAGGGCCCTTTACCTGGGGTGCTTAGCTTGATACCGAATTTTGACCTGATGTACAATTAGCTCAGCATCTCCAAATACTGTTAGCTCCTCAATATTCATGTCTTTGGAAGCTCTCAAACCCAAAACAAGAGCTTCATACTCTACCACATTTTTGTTGTTTCAAATTCAATCTTATAAGATGTATATATGGTCTCTTGGGTAGGGTAAATGAAAACTACCCCAGAACCAACACCTTACTTAGAAGAGACCCCATCAATTTTTTTTTTCCAAATAGAGGTATCGAGAGGAAGGTCTTCACAAGGGGCGATGGGCAGATTTTTGATTTCAATAGGTGCTTGAGGTGTTGGTTGTGGAGCCTGATTATCTTCCTGATTTAGAGGTCCTTGCTTTCAGCCATGTTTATACCCCATGAAGTATTTACACCCAAGAAGTATATTGTAATTTCATTGTAAATCTGGACCGTTCATTATAAGGTCGCAGATCTAACAGTAGATATTATGTTAGGGTTTTTTTTCCCTAGAAGGCAACCCTCTTTTATGAGGGAAATGTATTGTGGCTATGTATGGTGGTGAATATTGTATTCTGAGAGAGGAGACTGTGAGAGAAAGAAGAGGAAATTACAGCGGGTTTTGTTGTAGGTTGTATCCATTCATTTGCTGGATAATAATAAAGGAAGGACCTAGCAATTTCTCTGGTGGACGTAGCCCACACTTGGTGAACCACGCAAATCTGTGTCTCTCTTGTATTGTGTGTCTTCTGTGTTTTGTTTCTACATTTGTTTTATTTTATTGCTCCGCGGTCCTGTTTTTCTAACAACTGGTATCACAGCGTAAGGTAACTCGCAGGAAAATAGGGTTCCTAGTTCGAGTGGGAGCAATGTCGGAAGATGGAAAGTTTAGGGTCGAGAAATTTAACGGCCAAAAATACCAGTTATAAGATGGAAGACTATTTATATCAGAAGGATCTATTCCTACCATTGAGCGGAGTAGCAAAGAAGCCAGCAGACATGAAGGATGAAGAATGGGAGATTCTTGATAGAAAGGCTCTAGGAACGATATGGCTGAGCCTGGCAGCGTCAGTGGCTTTCAATATTTCAAAAGAAAAGAAAACAAAGGGTTTGATGGACGTGTTGGCCAAATTGTATGAAAAACCCTCAGCGTCCAATAAGGTATTTCTAATGAAGAGATTATTTAATATGAAGATGTCAGAAGGTGGGTATGTTGCAGATCATTTAAATGAATTTAATATGGTTACTAATCAACTAAGTTCTATAAAAGTGGAATTTGATGACGAGGTTAGGGCTCTTCTAATCTTGTGCTCATTGCCAGAAAGCTGGAATGGCTTGGTCATGGTTATAGGTAACTCTATCTCTGGTTCAAATACTTTAAAATTTTATGATGTTGTTGGTGTTATCCTTAGTGAGGAAATGCGACGGAAAAGCATAAGTGAGACATCAGGAAATGCGTTGAACATGGAGAACAGGGGAAGACAAAAGGATAGAGGAAAGGGCTCAGGAAACCGAGGAAATTCTAGGAAGGGAATATCCAAATCCAGACATGGAAAAATAGAGTGTTGGAATTGCGGGAAGAAAGGACATCTGAAAAAAGACTGCAGAGCTCCAAAGAAACAAAGAGATGAACAACAGGTGATGTGTTACAAGATGCTTTGATTCTTTCTGTAGATAATATTTCTGAGTCTTGGGTAGTAGATTCAGGAGCTTCATTTCATGCCACACCCCATAGGAAACATTTTCTAGATTATGTTCAAGGTGATTTTGGACAGGTTCATTTGGGTGATGTTAAACCATGCAAAATTGTTGGAATGGGAAAGGTAAAAATAAAGCAACGAAATGGAAACCAATGGTTGTTGAAAGAGGTAAAACATGTTCCAGATTTAAGCAAAAATCTGATTTCAACAGGGAAATTGGCAAGTGAAGGTTGTATATCCATATTTACAGATAAGACGTGGAAGGTCATCAAAGGATCATTGGTGATAGCAGAAGGAGAGAAGGTAGGTACATTGTATTTATGTACTGGTAAAACTGACTCTTCTATATCTTTAGCTTCTACAGGAGTGGATACAGCACTGTGGCATCATAGGCTGGGACACATGAGTGAGAAGGGTATGCAGATACTTCACAAAAGAAATTTCCTGCCAGATCTTAAACAAATTGATTTGGACTTCTGTGAGCATTGTGTTTATGGAAAGCAAAAGAGAGTCAGATTTCTCAGAGTCAGAAAAGAAAAGAAGAATGAAAGGTTAGAGCTTGTGCATACAAATGTATGGGGACCAGCTCAGGTATCATCTCTTGGTGGCTCTCATTATTATGTTACTTTTATTGATGATGCAACTAGAAAAA
>ML778533.1:255683-283234 GCA_009831015.1 Picea engelmannii
GACAGTGGAGCAAGAGATCACAACCACCACAGTGGCCTCCCCAGGGGTCAAGCCCATAAGTCTACCTTTCGGTTCGAGTCAACACAAGGAGATAGTGAAAGCATTGAAAACCACAGACTCTCCCTTAGATACTCCACCAAGCAAGACCGGGCCCAAATTGGGCATTTTTGAAAAATACGATTTAATCAAAAAGAGGAACCAGACCCTGACTAGCAGCGCCTACGCCCAATTTCAGAAGCAGTCAGCCACAGCTCAAAAGAGGCTCCTTTCGACATTCGATACAAAGAAAGGGAGGATGCATATGGCCTACCTCCATGCACAAGTGTCGGATCCTAAAGTAATATCCGATTACAAAAGGGTCACAGTCGAGTTCCAGGCCAAGGACGTGCACCCAGCGGACCAGATGGATCTGCATAAGCAGACCGGAGAAATGGTTTTCCATACTTTATCCCACGCTACAGCTTCTGCTTCAAAGTATCGGGTAGCTTTGAGCAATGCCCAGACACAGCTAAAGATGGAGAAAATATCGTCTTTCATGAAAGACAACAAAATCAAAACATTGGAGGAGTTGGTCCTCAAGATTGGATATGACCCTGCGAATGTCAAAGCAGCTGAAGAAATGATCAAGAAGAAAAACGCTGACATCACGTCCTTAAGGAAGCAGCTAAAGCTCCCTCCAACAGAGGACCCACAAACGAAGGAAATAGCCGAAAAGGAAGGGGAAAAAGATGAAATGCTGAGATTACTCATGGAGCAGAATGCTCAGTTAAGGGAGATGGAGGCCGAGATGGAAAAAATGTTAAAGGAGAAAGAGCAGACGAAGACATTGGAAGGCATCCCCTTAAGCGCTATCCCCATTGCAGGATTGAGAACAACGACAGTGACAGCGGTTCCATCCACAACATCAGTACAGGTACCAGAAGGCACCATAGATCTGGCTAAGTCTATGGAGAGAATGAATTTGCAGTAGTCTGAAATCAGTAGACTCAAGAAAGAAATGGAAAATCGCCAAGAGCTAAAGACTTCTTTCTAGACAAGTCTAGCCAAAGAGAAGCAGGTGAATGAACAAATCCGGAAGGAGCTACAGCAGCTCCAAAAGCAGACCGTGGCAGGGAAGACTCTGGCTGAGGCCAAAGAAGTGATATGGACTGACATTTCCAAGTCCATAAATGAAATATGGCCTATGTTTCAGATAATGTTTGAGCAAAACGAGTTGCTCTAAAGGAGCAAACAAGCTGTGGAGAAAATCAGGACAGAGCTGGGAGACATGCCAGCCCAAGCTAATGAAATCATAAGGTTCCTAAATTCAAAAACCAGGGAGGAACTAGAAGAATTGAAAATCGAGGATAGGACAGAAACTATATTGGAGGTGAAAAGAGTTCTGACCAAAAGAGGCCTCATGCTCTAGCTTGAAGAGAAAATCCAAGTTATGGATCAAGGAGTGCAAAGGTTTTTTCACAAGATAGATTCTCTACAAAGAAAAGGCCTGCCTGGTATGAAGGTCATCAATGATAAATTGATGACACTCCCTGATTATAAGAAGAAGTTGACTGAAGCTTCTAGTTCCAAATTTGCAGGGGTACAAGGGAGTGTCACGGGAAAAGCATTCATAGAAGCCCTGCAGTTGGATATTGATAGTCAACATGAAATTAAGCATATATTCGTCATCAAGCCCACATTTGCTAAATACACGGATATGGATGAAGTGTACAGGAGATTGCTTAAAATCACAGTGCCGAGTCATATCAGATGGGAGGAGCTGTGCGATCTGCTAGATTAGCAGATGAGATGTCACGATCCAGTCACCTATCCAGTCAGAAGAGGGTGCGAAGGTACCTCGCCAACGGCCTACCCAGAAGTTCAGCGAACAGTTGCATCGTGTCATCAAAGCAGTTTTGATTAGTTAAGTTAGTTATGCTAAAAATAGGATGAGCACGTCCTGCTCAGTTATGACAGGAACGTTTGTATTTTGACTTATAAATACTTATTTTTTCAATGTATTGAGGGTTTTTGATTTGCACACCCTATTGCTATCAAGCTGTAACATTTTTGAGTAGATCTACCATTAATAAAGAAGAGGCAGTTTACAGGATTCTTGCGTATGTTCACTGGTGATGTGTTTCCTTGAGTTAATGTTTTCTTTCTCCGTATTTCATTTTGTTTTCTGAATCTAATCTTTACGAATAGCGTTATGTTACAGGATTTATCTATGATACCCTGTTTCCGATTTTAGAGGTTTAAGTGTTTATCTTCTAAATATCTTCAATTAAGAGATTCTTAAGTGCTTGTTAGTTGAAGTTATTTTCCTCATATGTTCTTCCCTTCATCATTTAAAATACGAAAAGATCCAGTGAATGTATTACCTCGCCTTGTGAAATATTTCTTCAGCATTTCTGGTTGTATCTCAGATTTATTAAATACAGACCCCATAGCCCAATGGATGTGTAGTTTGTCTCAACCAACTTCAAAAACCCTTCAACAAAACCTACATTTTCTATAACTAGCCTAATATCTTAATTTAAAACAAAGCTAAATTATGCAAAGAGATCCCTCTTTGGAGCTGGAAGGGCTAGATCCCAGCTCTAAAGTGGTTGGTTAAGGTTACCTTTGTAGATTTCTTCTTTTTCAACCTCTAGGAAATTTACCGAGTGCTAACAGTGGAAATGGCGTAAAAATTCACATCATGGGTATATTGCATGGACCTAGTTTGTTGCAGAGCTCTATAATAGCTTTGACACCGATACCCATTATCTCAGTCGTTTGACCAAGTTGAAAAAAGAAGGCCCAGTGGAAGACTTTATAACTTCTTTTGAGAATTTGGCCTTTAGAATCGAGAGCATGTCAGATGCATTCTTTTGCAAATGATTTATCAGTGTCCTAAAGGATGAAATCATATCCCAGGTTCTCATGGCCCGCCCTAAGACTTGTTTGGAAGTTACTAAACATGCCAAAGAGGACCAACAAGTTGTTTTTTCCCAGAAAAAAAAAATCCTCTTTTATTCCTCACCATGAACCCACTAATCCTAACCACCCTGCCACTCCCCTAAAGGTCTATAAATTAACTATGGTTGAAATGGTTGAACGCAAACTAAAGGGTCTTTTCTATAATTGTGATGAAAAATATTTTCCGGGGCACAAGTGTAAGGAACAAAAACTTTTTATGGAAATTTCCAAAGATGTTCTTGAAGAAGATGTGACACTTCCCCTTGTTGAAGATCCTTCCCTTCCCGATGCTACCCAGGAGCCCACTGATCCACTTGAATTTGACCCACTCATTTCCTTGCATGCCCTCACTAGCTTCTCTACTCCCCAAACCCTCAAGCTCATTGTCTATATTAAGCATAGGAAAGTCATCATTCTTGTTGATAGTGGTAGCACCCACATTTTTATTCATCATGGCATTGCCCAGGAAACCAATTACTATATTTGTGTTCTCAATAATTTTCAAATCATGATAGCCAATGGCGGGTCCATGAAATGTGGTGGGCATTGTGAAAATGTACGTCTTCAAATTGGACATTACCACTTGAAATCTCATATGTTTTCCATTAACATGGGATATTTTGACATTGTGCTAGCTGTTTAATGGTTATGCACTTTGGGTCTCATTCTTATGGATTTTAAGAAATTAACCATGCAATTCCAATAGGAGGGACAAAGGTATCAATTCTAAGGTCTCACAACTGGTTCTCTTGAGATAACCAGTTCCCATCGGATGGAAAATCTCGTCAATAAAGGCTACTCTGGTATTATTTCTTGACAACTCCATTACAATCAAGTGATTGAGACACCCTCTGTGCATCCTGACTTCCAAGCTATCCTCTCCAAACATCAAGCTATTTTTTCCACTCCTCGGGGACTTCTGCCTTCTCGTGATGTTCATGATCATTCCATCCCCCTGGTTACTAGCAACCTTCCTCCCAATGTTCACCCTTATCATCATCCCTTTTCCCAAAAGAATTAAATTAAGAAAATAGTGCAGGAATTGCTTCAAGCGGGTGTTATCTGCCCTAGCACCAACCCTTATTCTTCTCCGGTGGTCATGGTACTCAAGTAAGAAGGTATTTGGCAGATGTGTCCTGACTTTCATTCCCTCAATAAAATCACCATCAAGGATAAGTTTCCCATTCCTTTCATTGATGATCTCTTGGATGAGTTGAGTGGTGCTCAGTACTTCACTAAACTTGATCTGCATTCTGGCTACCACCAGATACATTTTCAAGAAGTTGACATCCCCAAGACTTACTTTCAAACTCATGAGGGTCACTATGAGTTCTTGGTCATACCCTTTGGCCTCTGTAATGCCTCCTCCACCTTCCAAAGCCTCATGAATCATGTCTTCCATCCTTTTCTCTGTCATTTTGTCTTAGTTTTCTTTGATGATATTCTCATCTATAGTAAAAATTGGCAATCCCATCTTGACCATGTGGATTAAGTTCTCCATCTACTCTCTCAACACCAACTTTTCCTCAAACACTCTAAATGTGCCTTTGGCACCTCATAAGTCGAGTACTTGGGTCATATTGTTGGCAAGGTTGGTGTCCGGGTGGATACTATGAAGATTGAAGCAATGCAAGATTGGCCTCGCCCCAAGACTATCAAAATCTTGCGTGGTTTTCTGGGTTTAAAATGTTATTATCACATGTTTGTTCAGAATTATGCAAAGATTGTGACACCTCTCACTGCTCTCCTTAAAAATAATTCTTTCACTTGGACTCCCGCAGCTGATCAGGCCTTTCAAGCCTTGAAGGAGACTATGTGCACTACTCCAGTATTGGCCCTTATTGATTTCACAAATACCTTTGTCTTGGAATGTGATGCCCATGGGAGAGAAATTGGAGCAGTCCTTATTCAAGAGGGTAGACCTTTGGCCTTTACCAACAAACAATTGTTAGAATGCCATTTGGGCCAATCAATCTATGAAAAGAAAATGTTGGCTATTCTTCATGTCATGGATCTCTGGCGCCCTTATCTCTTGGGGAAACACTTCCAAATTAAGACAGATCATCAAATCCTCAATTATTTCTGGAGCAACGACCTTCCTTCCTGGAGAAACAAAAATGGGCGACTAAGCTCTTTGGATATGATTATGAGATCATTTAAAAGAAAGGAAAATAAAATGTGGTTGTTGATGCTCTTTCATGAAAATATGAAGATGAAGGGTCCCTCTTATCCCTCTCCTTCATCGTACCATATTGGCTCCAAGATATTCACTAGGAATGGCTACATGATACTAAAATTTCACATCTAATCCAACAATTGCAAGCCAAATCTCCAGTTTCATCAAGGTACTCTTGGCACAATGATGAGATTTGCTACAAAGGCCGTTTGTATTTAAGTAAACAATCACAACTTAAAGCCACGGTGCTTTTTGAGCTTCATGCTACACCCACATTTGGGCACTCAGGGTTTACCAAAACCTATGACTGGGTCAAACATTCATTTTTCTAGGATGGTATGAAAAAGGACGTTCACACTTTTGTGGTAGATTGTGATGTTTGTCAATGCAACAAGGGAGAAACAATCAAAGCTCCTGGAACACTACAACCACTTCCGATTCCACCCACTATATGGAGGTAAATCTCTATGGATTTTATTGTGGGACTACCTAAATAAGGAAATAAGTCAGTCATCATGGCGGTCGTTGATAGTCTTTCCAAGTATGCTCATTTATGTGCTCTTCAACACCTATTTACCGCATCCATTGTGGCTCAACATTTCATGGATCATGTCTTCAAGCTTCATGGCATGCCTAATTATATTTTTTTTTATTGAGATCCCACTTTCACCAACAATTTTTGGCAATAATTGCTCAGGCTACAGGTAACCCAATTGCATTTCAACACCGCCTATCATCCCTAGACTGATGGTCAAACTGAAGTTGTCAACAAGTGTTTGGAGATGTATTTGAGGTGTTTTTCCTCTGAAAGGAAATATCAATGGGCTAAGTGGTTACCATTATATGAATGGTGGTACAACACTTCTTACCATACAACTACTCGCATGACTCCTTTCAAAGCAGTATATGGACAAAATCTACCTTTCGTTATCTCCTACATGCCAAGTGTCTCAAAGGTCCAGGTGGTTTACCAAATGCTTACAATTCGAAAGGTTATTCTCTGTACCCTCAAAGAGAATTTGGTCATGGCTCATAATCGCATGAAGAAACAAGCAGATCAAGGTCGCTCAAAATGTCAATTTGTTGAAGGAGACCGGGTATTTCTTCAACTACAACCTTATAAGAAAACTTCACTCAAGGTCGAACATTGTCAGAAATTGGCACCCAAATTTTATGGTCCTTATACAGTTCTCAAGCATGTGGGACGGGTGGTCTATCAGTTAGATTTTCCCAATCCTTCTAAGATCCATCCTATTTTTCATGTCTCCTTCTTAAAGAAAGTGATTGGAAATAAGTTCCAATCTCAAACCAACCTTCCCGAGTTGGATGAAGAAGGATCCATCTAGTTGCAGCCACAAGAAGTTTTGGACCAGCATAAGCATCATCTTCGTCAGTGCACCATCAAGGAAGTGATAGTCCAGTGGAAAGATACAACTCTAGCAGATGCCACTTGGGATCCAACTACCATTCTACAGCAATTTCCTCATCTCCAGCCTTGAGGACAAGGTTTATTTTAAGGCGGGGGGCATGTTATGGACCTGACCTCCCTAACCCCTCAAGTAAGTAGAATAATATATTTCCATACAATAAAGGTCAATATTAATAAGGCCTATCAATAAGGAGGAACACGTCAAATGTAAGAAGACCTAATAGAAGCTTTTGCTTCTAGAAGGATCTTCCTCTAGATTACTCTTTTGGATAGATAGATTTAGTATAAACAGGTGTAGAGGGTATGAGAAGTTTTGTCTTGAAGAAATTTTGTAATAGACCTCTTCTCTGCTAGAGGTTTCCCCCTCGAAGAGGCAAGTGAACATTGTTTCCTATCAATAAAGGTATAATTCTGGTGTTGTGGTTCCATATAATTTTTTGTTCCATTGTTATCTATGCAGTATTTCCATATTTTGTTTCTATCTCGGTGTTATTCTCTGCATTATTTCTCTTTTCTGCTAATATATTAAACCTGGTACCTTACAGTTACATCCTAGATAAATACAAAATTGATGTATGAGACCCCCTTGTTTGTGGCATAAGGGACCCCCTTAACAATTTCATGCTTAACCCTATTAAGAACCTCTCCACCTAAGAAAATTTCCATCATCATTACCATTTATTGGAAACTAAAATAGAGAATGGATGAAGCTTCATATTGCAAGCATTATCACTTAGCACATGCTCACAAGAAAATCTTGGAAATGTTCTTAACTAGCGGTCTTTGTAAACATTGAAGGAATCCATAACATATATTTTAGCTAAATTCTCTTTGCTATGTCATGTCAGTGTGTTGTGTCTCGTAAATGATGTAAAATAGGGATTCATTCTCTCCTTTCTCGTTAGTTTGGGATACTAGAGTTAGTGCGACCACCATAGTTCATGGTCCTCCACTTCTAGGTAGAACTGAATCAATGTAATGGTAACAAACATTTCCACAACAATAAGGATAACAAATGTAATGAAACGGATTCTATGAGGTGTGTCGAGGGGAAAAAAAATCATCATTCCTATTTTTTATTTATTGCTTAAATATGCACAATGATTGTAGCAATAACCCTAGTATGAGGAAGAACCACCACACCAATGTTTAAGGAGATGACAAGTCTTTTATATGTCTTTCTATACATAATTTAAATGATACTCAAGTTTCCATCCATTTATGTATATGTGTTATCAACTATAATCCAAATTGCAAATAGAAAACAATTCAGCTTCAATCCCTAAGCCATCAAGAAAATCTATAGAAAAATCAATAGAGACTCCACAATAAAATCACAAAAGAGGTGACAGTGGCCATCAAGAATTCTCTCAATGAAGAAGTTTAATCTAAGCTAACTCCAAAAAACAATGTGGTTTTTCCATGCTATCAGTTACCTAAAATTCACAAAGAAAATTATCCACTCATACCCATAGTTAATACTATGGCTCCCCCACAAACAAATTAGTGAAATACCTTGCAAAGAAACTCATGATTATGGTTGGGAAAACACCTCCTTTGTCAAAGACTCTACTCATGTGATCAAAGAAATAAGAAATATAAAGGTTGAAGAACGCGATCCTATGGTCAACTTCAATGTAGTATCACTATCTACCAAAACTCTCGTACTAAATGATGCTATCAAGGTAATCAAGGATATCACAGATGAGGAAATTGCAAATATTATTAAAGTTTGCCTAAAATCAATGTATTTCAAGTTTCATGGCTATACTTATGAACAACTCGAAGGCATATAAACAAGATCCAAATTTTCGTCGATAGTCATTGATTTGTACATGAAAAGGCTTAAAAACAATCTATTGATTCCTTTCCTCTCAAGCCTTAACTAAGGAAAACATTCGTAGATGACACCTACATAATTTGGCAACATGGAAAAGAAACCTTAGACAATTTTAAAGATATGACATTTGAACGATCAAGCTAAGAGCATAAGAGTCATAATGGAAATAGAAGAAAACAATAGCATCCCATTCATTGATATCCTTATGATATTTAAGAGAAATGGTGGTCTGCTTTCCCATCAAGTATACCAAAAGAAAACTTATATGGACATGTATCTTCATGCTAATTCTCATCAGCACCCGATTCAAAAATTTGGTGTCATCAACACACTGGTGGCTCAAGCTATTAGAGTTTTAGATAATGATCACATAGAAAAAGAATTGAGACACTTGGCTAAAGTTTTCAAAAACAATGGCTATAAGGAATACCAATTCAAAACAAAATTCTTAAAATCTAGGAGGAGACACCACAAGATTTGTGAACTTGAAGAAGGAAATATGATCATATTTCCTTATATCAAAGGAACCACAAACAAAATTTTAAAAATTCTTAAGAAAGGTAGCATCAGAGTGACCTTCACCCCTCCTAAAATTCTAAAGAACATGTTGTATTACACTAAAGATACCATTGATCTAAAACATAAAAAGGATGTTTATACCATTCCCTACTTATGTGGAAAGAATTATATTGATGAGATAGAGAGATCTCTGCATGTTAGAATTTTAGAGTGTTGTTTTGATATTAAATATAATCATGTTATAAGATCAACCCTGATAGAGCACTCTCAAGACATTGACCATATCATTTGCATATAGGACAAAAAAAATATCATTAAGATGGACCATAATTGTAAAAGAAAGGTTCTTGAGGACCTTGAAATTAAGATAAACCAAAACAATATTAAAAGGGATGAGGGTATTAAAATTAAAGAAATTTGCAGGCCAGTGATTTAGTGGTTAAGAAACTATAAAGACATATTGCCTAATGAATGAATGAAGGTAGCCCACCCATTGTGGTATATTCATATTTATCCATTGTATTTGAGATCTAATATATTTGAGCTTATAAAATCCTAATGATGATTCCATCTCATGGATCGATACCAATCGAGCGCTATAATATTATTGAACATAGTTTTCCATCCTATACAATCTATGACTGTGTAAAATGAAAAATTTAAGAAAAATATTGTAATGTGCTTAATCAACAGTCTTTGTAATCATTGAAGGAATTCATAGCATAGGTTTTACCTAGATTCTATTTACTTACTATCACCTTAGGCAGGTGTCCCCATCACTTTAGAGGTGAGGTAGTCACCTCAAGGGGGGAATCCCGGTGAACCTACGGGGAATGAGATGGAAAAGGATGAAGATGAAGAGGATGTCCCTAGATGTCTATTATAATTGGTATGAAGGTCTTGGGAAAGAGTCTTGGTAAGGTTCAAGGGGTTGCCAAAGCCTTGGATGAATTGTCAAGAAATTAGTACTTGCCCGAGACACAATGAAAAACCATTGTGTAGTATAATATGTTAGTTGGATCAGAAAGTTAGTCTTGCTATCCATAATTTGCAGCAACAAATAACAATATATATCAGGGAAGAAACAAGTATTAGAGTTTCTAACAAGTTGTTAAAAGTCCAATGAAATGTGCTTGAAACAAAGTAGATTAACACTAGAGAATTTCATGATGTATAGCATGAGACTTTAGCAATGAGTTATGGTTGTCATCAAAGATGTATGCAGAATTATTTTACATCGTTATGGCTGTAGAAGACTTGTTGTGACAACACTGAATCTAGCCACCAAAATCCAAAAAGAATCCACCAAAAAATTGTATTTAAACAAGTAGAATAAAGTGACAAACTTTTAGAAAATAGTGATGGTAGAAAGGTAATTTATGAGTGAAGTTATCTTTAGGGTTTCTACAGTAAATGTGCCAGCTTTATGGCTATAGCAAATCAAGTTCTTTAACATAAAATGTATCCAATCAAATCAGCACCTAGTTAGCTCAATAAGTGCACCTAGGTTAGTAGGAGGTTAGGGAAGATTTTTAGGGCTACTCTAGGGTTAGTTATCTAGGGTTGGTGCAGCCCTAGTGGATGTAAGTTAGTTTTAATACAGTAGAAAGAAATGTTGGTTGAAAGGGGATGCCTCAATGAGGCAAGTTATCTCAAATCTAGGGGAACAAATCTCAAGTGAGAGAAAACCAAAATATTGAAATTTCATGTTTACCAATGCAATCATTTATATCTCCAATGCAATGATTAGTGCCTTTATTTATGGGTTAATGGGGTCTTAGAGAAATATTTAGGGCTACTAGATCCTTGGGGTTATAAATCCTCTTATTCCCCAAGGCAAGTAACCTAGCTAGGGTTTGAAATTGAGGGGTGTATATCCTTATACTTCCTTAACCAAAACCTTTGCAAATAATTTTAAAGCTTAACAATTATGGTGGAAACTAGGATAGGGGTGTATGTACTTACAATCTCTATCTAGCCTTAGAAAAAACAACCTTAACTTGAATTACCAATTATAATAAAAAAGTAAATAACCATACCAATCCAAGAAAATCCTTGGGGTGGAGTCAATCTTGTTTGCCTATTCCAGTAGTCAGTCTTGTTTGCCTATTCATGGGGTGGAGTTAGTATTGTTTGACTATTATGGGAGTCTCTTAGGTGGCAAGTACTAATATGGATACGAGGCACGTCACGTCTGTCATCCTGGCGCTCAACCGCTTGCAAATTCAATTCCTTCCTTGCCAAAGTTGGCCTTCCACCCAGTTTATCCTTCTCTCAATCCCTCCTTGCCTCGGGGGCAATTTTGATGTTGTTGCTCCTTTTGGATTCCTATGAGGATTGTCTCTCTCTTGTTCGATCCTCTTCCTCATACTCCTAGGTGGAAAGGTTTTTTTTTGAGATTGTGTCACAGGCCTAGGAGAAACCCTTGTCCTCTTAGGGGTTTCAGGGCTTGTCCCATGAATCCTCCTTGATCCTTAGTCTTTCATTAGTTAACTAGTCTTTCAACTTGTTGGCCGAGCACTTCACATGTATGGTTATGATTACTGGCAAGGAGGACAACATTTTTTGAATGGCTTCTAGACTAGCCTCTAGACTCCAACTTTTTGTGACTTTCAATGTCAGAGAGCCATGTTGCAAGCCTTTGAACATATTGATTATGGTCTGGGAGTCACCTTCTATGATTATCTTGTCATAACCCTAGGTCGCAACTATGATGTTCAAAGGCTTGCAACATTCTTGGTATTTATCCCCATTTGACCCCATACATTCTCAAGATGTTTCCTTTTCTATTTCTGAAGACTCTGCCATACCCTGCCTCACCCGAATTTCCTTTTGAGGCCCCGTCGAAGTTCATCTTGACAAACCTTTCTAGGGGGGTTCTGCTGAGATGTCGAAGCGAGAGGGGTTGTTGTTGGACGCTTATTGAGGGAATCAAGGATATATATGAGGTTGAGGCCTTGGACTATTGATAGCTTGAACAGGATAACTTTCTAGTCTTTTTCCTCCCAGGGTTGGGCCAGAATTGTTTCCCAAATTGAGGTGAAAACCTTGTTCCAGAGTTCTTCTAGGGGAAAGTCTTGGAGCTTGAAGATGTTGAATTTTTTACTTATACAACTAGTAGTTATGGTTATTATTTATTATTATAATCATTTATCACATTAGCTACATAAATAAGATCACTGAAAGAGGGGCAATCACAAAAACAATAGAGACACAAATTATCCTGGGAAACCATCATGGGGGAGAAAACCCAGTAAAAACTCTCTCAATATAGATATACCAAATACCGAACATAATTTCCTCCTCTACTCCTTCACTAGGAAGAGTAGCGCACCATTTAACCAAGAAATACCAAGACATAGACCAAGATCCCTCCTTGACGTCACCCCCAGTTGCAACAACTACTCCTCCAAGACTTGTGCACTTCTTCATAGCTAAAGAGTTAGTGTGATGAGTGTCCAAATAAGGCACTGACCTCTCTTATAAATAGTGGTCTAGCCAACCTATAATTAGGTCTGGGCTGACCTATCAATTTACCCTCTTAATTTACAATTAACTGTCAAGGCACAATAGGGACTAATTAAATATAATATAATAATATTATTCAACTCTCTCTGAGGTAGAATATTCTTTGAAGTTGCAATATTTCAACACTCCACCTTAAAAAGAAGGGTATTCTACTGACAACATTAATAACAACTGACTGGACTCAATACATAATCAAGAGGAGGGGACATCGTCATCAACATCAAGAACAATTTTGGTCATATCTATAGGTCATCATAAGTTTTTATCATCATCAACATCAGTAGAAACTGAACATCATCATCATCATCATCTACAACACAAAGCTGGAGTAACATCATCATCAACATCAACATGAATTTGGAACATCAACATCAATAGCGCGAAGTTGGAACAACAACATCAATAGCACAGAGCTGGAACAACATCATCAACAACATGAAGTTGGAACATCAACATCAACAACACGAAGTTGGAACAACAACATCATCAACAACACAAAGTTGGAATAACATCATCAACAACGCAAATTTGTAACATCAACATCAACAGCATGAATATGGAATAAAAACATCATCAACAACATGAAGCTAGAATAAAAGCATCAACAACACGAAGATGGAATAACATCATAAACAACATGAAGCTGGAACATCAACATCTATATGTGGAAACAAAATGTGGCAAGTGCATCAACAACAACATTTTTGGTACTCTGATAGACTGTCCTTACCATACCTTCAGGATCTGCCCAGGAATCATAAGATTCCCTAGGATATAAAATCCTAACAAGCTACCATGTGGTACTTTGACAGACCATCCTTACTGGACCTTTGGGATCTGGCCAGGAATCATAAGATTCCCTAGGATATAAAATCCTAACTGAGCTACCACTACTAACCATAGTTGACATATACATGCACAGTTACTCTGACAGGTCATCCTTACCGATCCTTCAGGATCTTCCCAAGAATCATAATATTCCCTAGGATATAAAATCCTAACAAGCTACCACGTGGTACTCTAACAGACCCTTCTTACTGGACCTTCGGGATTTGCCTAGGAATCATAAGATTCCATAGGATATAAAATCCTAATTGAGCCACCACAACTGACCACAACTGGTATATACCTGCACAAGTACTTTGACAGATCATCCTTATAGGACCTTCGATATTTTCCCATGGATGATCAATCCCATTGGATAAAAATTCTAACAGAGCTACCCATTGTTGGTCAAGATACCATAATATCATCAAAATCACTCCCCCTTTCAAGGGAAGTCCTTTTGGACTACACCAATCTTGTCTAGGAAGTACTCGAACTTCACACGAAACATAGGCTTAGTCAACACATCTGCAACCTATGCATATGTACCAACATATTGGAGCTTTACAACTCCCTTCTGCACCATATCACGAATGTAGTGATACCATATCTCTATGTGCTTCATCTTATCATGGAACACTGGGTTCTCTGTCATCTTTATGAAACTCTAGTTATCATATAGAATCATGGTAGCTTCCATCTCTAGATTGAAAAGACTTGTAAATAGATTTTGAATCCATATGGATTCACAACTGGCGGAACATGTTGTAATGTACTCCTCTTCTGTCGTGCTCAGAGAAATACTGGATTGCTTCCTGCTTTGCCATGAAGTTATGGCTGACCCCAAATTGAAACAACATCGTGAAGTGCTCTTTCTGTCTAAAGCACTTCCAGCCCAATCTAAATCAATATAACCATACATTCTAAAGTCATGATCTCTAGTATAACAGAGATCATAATCCAACGTACACTTAAGGTATCTCATCACATGATTTGCATCTACAAGGTGAACACGTATGGGCTCCACCAAATACTGACTCAAGGTGTTCACAAAAAAGCATATATCTAGCCTCGTATTCATCAAATACATCAACGAGCCAATCATATATCTATATAGAGTAACATCAACTAACTCTGAAAAAGTATCAACCAATAACTTCAGATTCATCTCCATAGGAGTGTACATGGATCTACATTCCATCATGTTGAATCTCTTCATAATTTCCACAACACACTTTCCTTGATTAAGGAAAATATATGTTAGGCCCTGCCATACTTCAAGACCTAAGAAATAGTGCATCAGGCCAAGGTCCTTCATTTCAAATTCAATAGCAAGCTTTATTCTTACAATCTGTGATGAGAATTCCTTCACATGTACATAAAGAAACAATATAATTGGTCCTATTATCGCACAATTTGTACTTTCCCAAAACCCCGAGGCAATTGGATACATAATTGTGTAACTGGGAATAACCTATCATTTTCACCTTAATAGGATATCCCTTTCTATTTAGGAGTTTGTCAAGACTACCCTAGGAGAGATATCCCCGGTGACCTGGGGGGTTTGAGAAGGCTAAGGCAAGTAACCACAAGGAAACCCTTCCCCTCTTACAGATCACTCAAATCAAAGGTTTCTTTTATGTCTTAAAGGATGAAGCAAATGGATATTATTATGTACCTACCCAGAACAAGAAACAAGGAAAACGAGGCACTTTCCAAGTACCAAATGATTGTTAGTACTTCATAATACAATAAACCTTCATAAAGTAAGCTAGATGATTATGAATTTTCAGCAATGCAACAATTTATAACAACAATTAATATTTTATAACAGCCACAAGATTTATTCCTTGAAATTGCTTGAAAAAGACAAGAAAAAGTGACTTTGACTAGGTGAATTGATAATAAATTGTCACAAGCAAAGTTGGCAATGTTTAGCTACATTTTATTGTCACTTTTACAGAGATTTTTCTGCAGTTATATGTTTATAGCTATCTTTTGCAACAACAACAAATTTAAATGGTCAAAAGTGCAAGAAAACCACACACAAAACTAGCACTTACCTAGTAGATTCACTAGCAATTATCACAATTGAATTTTGAATGGTTCTAGTGCAAGTTATGTAGGTAAATGTGCCAAATTAATGTATGTTTATATGACTGTAGCAATTTTTTTCTACAACAGAAAGTTGGCTTAGGAGTTAGTCTAATTTAGGGTTAGAAAATGTTAGTATAGGGTTCAAGGATAAGAGTATAAGTGTTTGTTTGATCAACCACCACTTTTATAATGGTATTTTAAAGGGGTGGATGGGATAAGAGAGGTGTTGGTATCCCTAGGCCTCAAAAATCCACTTCCAAGAGAAAATTGCTAGAAAGTAACAAGGGTTAGGCCATAGCGATTTTCTCTTTCCTTGAACAAAATGTAATAAAATATGCAATTGGGCAATGGAAGTAGGGTTACTAGAGTGCTACAATGATAGGGCTCTAGTATCTACTTCAAATTAGGTGCCTTTCAAGAAATTTTAGCATATGGAAGATTATAGGGAAGAATATAATAACATAAGGCTTTCCCCTAGGGTTTCAAGCAAGCAATATCATGATCTTAGACATGAAACAAGTAAAAATAACCATAAGCATTCATTCACAATAAAGAAATGCATATTTTCCACTTACTTCACCAAGAATAATCAAGTAAATCACCCTAGTTGAAGACCCTCCACATGAAAATACCCAAAATACACCAAAAATTGCATCCTTCAAGAAGTGTGCACCACTAGTTTAAGCCAAGAACACTTAAGGAAGGTCGAATTTCAAGCCTACACTTGAGTGATGAATGAATCATGAAAAAATACAAGAATTGTATCTTTTATTTATACAATGACAATGAACTTTAATTTTCTTTTAGGTCACAAAAGGCCGACATGGACAATTTACATCAAAAATCTAGTTTTGACATACAATTATCAATTAAAACCCTAATTTCACTTTAGGGATGATGTCATGCCCCTCTAGGGTGACGTTATGCCTTCATCATGGAACACTAGGCCTCAAATGCTGAACGTTAGGGCTCAAAAGGCCTCAAATGTTGCCACATGTGCCAACTAGCACCAAACTATCCTCATGCCAAACCCTAATTGGATGACGTCAAGGGTTAATATGATGACGTCAGGGGCCTTCAAGGGCCACTATCATGGTGGAAGGGAAAGACCCCCCTGGATCTAGTCCTGCTAGAGTGTCTTGGAGAAAACGTCCTTCTTCTTTCCTGGTGCCATCCTCTGGTGTCTCTCTGCCCCTGGTTGGGGTCACAACATCCATCTAGCGGGGCTTTTAGCCCCATGGAGGTCTGAGCTAATCATCTCCCCGTATGTACCTTTCCAATGGGCATGGTCCTACAACAAAAACAAGTAAGCCCTCCATGGGATCATAATTCACAGGGATAATAACAATTTCAATCACATCCAATAATCAAATTACCCAAACATGTGTATCAAATCCCCCCTTTACCCAGAAAAATGCTCAAAGACGTTATGTAGTTTAACAAGCCAGGTTTGGAGAGGGTCTCAGGATGTCCTATTGGGATAATCCTCCTAAAGTTTGGGGTGTTTCCTAGGTGAGGACCAATCTAGGTCATGTAAGTGTATGAAATTGTGTAGGGGAATGTTTGGGTAAGGGGTGCAGTGATAACAGGGAAATGTAGGTCTTGCCTGTGGGTGCCTCTGTAGAGGGCGAGATGCACCTAGTCATGGATGCCATTGTTTCCTAGCCCATTCAATGCCTTTTATTCTTTGTCTTATTTCTTTTTCTTTTCAAGAGAATAGTTGGGGGATGATGTCCTGGTGTGGTGACCAGTGGTGACAATGTTACCCACAAGCACTTCACGGAAATGAGAAGGTTGGCTCGTGATGAGACCCCTTTATTTTGGCTATGCCACCAAGAGCCACTACCATGGTTTGGTGACTAGATAGATGGTAATGTCATACCACTACATGCCCACGGACATAATAGGTTGTCTCATGATGAGACCTGCTATCCACCAACTAGACCTTGAGTTTTATTTTATCTTATGGGTCCCCTTTTCTTACTGAGAAGCCTTTAATTTCTTTCTCAGGAATCCCTAGGCAAAGCAACTCAAAGGTTTAATTTTGGATTTTAAATTTTGCCATCCAATTTTACCCTCTGGGCCTTTAGCCCCTTCTTCCCACAAGGCAAGTTACAACCCTTACTAGTGTGGAAAACCCAATGCCCAAACCAAGGTATAGGAAGATGAGAGGGACAATGATGAAAAAGTGGTAAGTATGGAAGGAATGGATGATGAGATTTCATAGACCCACCTAGTGGAAACTCATCCCTAAGGGAACATGCTTACTATGGCACTTTGTCACCCCCCCATGTATGAACAAGGAGCATAATTTCCAAGAAAATGTTATGAAACAAAGGAGAGTTTAGTGCACATATTCAAATTCTTGGAAAATCAGAGTGGCACATACCATCCATGATACCTAGACTCATTACCTCATGGATAAAGATCCATTGCTACTTTAGGATTAGGTCGGTGGGATGGATGTTGATACTGTTGATAGATAGGATGAATTGAAGAAAAGATGAGCCCTCCAAGGCCAAGCTCAAGTTGTATGTCTTTTGGTACTCCATGTCTAGGTCCTGTGGTCCTCAAGACATAATATCCTTAGTTATCCCTAGGATAAGAGATAACAGGTCCATCATCCACAATCTTGAAGTAAAGGTTGGAATCAACTTTCCTCTTGGTAAATCCCAAGCTCATCAGAAAACTATCAATCCTACCATACCAAGATCTTGGAGCTTGCTTCAAACCATATAGAGCCTTCTTCAACTTGCAGACATGAATCTTCCTATCCTATACTTTGAAACAAAATTTTCACATCACATTGTACCAACCTAGTACACTTGCTTAGATACAACTTAATATGCATAATCATGTGTTGGTTCTGTGTGCTTTATGCAAAGCACTATTTGTCTCACTGCCTAAGAGTATGTCCTCTACTTTTTCTACAACTATTCCTTCTGGAACCGTGACTCTGCACCTGCAGCTTTTTTTTTTGAAGTTGAGAATGACTGCTCTATTCTCATTGTATTTGTTGAACTTTGAGAGTAGCTCCTCTATTATATCATGGAAATAGCTTCATCTGAAACTGGAGGTATCTTTTCTTCTATGTCTCCTTCACTCAAGATGACAAGTACTTTCTTCAACCTATCCTCTGTACTATGACAATATGCTATCTTGACAGAAATATGAGTTAGGGAATAAACTCTATAATCTCAAATTTAATCAATCTAATAATTTGAATTTAATTTTGACCAATGGTTAGTATGATAACTTCAACAGATCAAAATACAACCTAGATGTTCATAAGATCACAATAATTCCATAACAAATAGAGGCATATCAAGTTAATCAAACTTGGGGTGCATTGTTCCTCTGAATGTGTTGGATCTAAGATCCTTCTAGATCTACGATTGTTGTTTAGACAAAAGATCCTTTCTCCTACAAATACCCTTTAAAATAATGATAAAGTGTGGACATATGTAATTACATACCTCTGACAGCATCGATAGGTAGTGGCACCATCCGGAAGCAGTGACAAGAAATCATGAACATTTAAAACTTCAAAGGTGCTTCAACTTGTAACTTAAAATTAGTTGGATATTTTCTAGGGTAAGGCACACTAGGAAAATAAAAAATCAGTCCCAACACTTCACAAAAGTTTCACTGCAACCAGTGCTGGCACTACGACTGGTATGAAGGAAATGGCACTGAAACTGCAACTGATACTGCAACTACAACTTAGGGTTTTATGAGTAAAACATATTTTCTCAAACTTCAATTTTTAGAATTCTGATCCAAGCACTATATGCGCCCTCCTAGGGAAATTTCCTAGGTGTGGTTACTTTCTCCAACATCCTCCTCAAACAAGCAAAACGTCACACTTAAGGTTTATGCAGAAACCCTAATTCTGCAGCAGCTGCAATACTGAAAACTGGATTTTGGAGGGGGTGTGTTGAGGCTATTTACTTCTTATAAACTGTGAGTTGGTCTCTTTTAGGCTTGCTCTAATACCATGTTGAAGTTTTTATTTATACAACTAGCAGTTAGAGTTCTTCTTTATTATTATAATCATTTAGCACATTAGCAGCATAAATAAGATCACTAAAAGAGAGGCAATCAAAGAAACAATAGAGACACACAGATTATCCTCATGGGGGATAAAACCCAAAAAAAAATTCCTCAATATAGATAGACCAAATACCGAACAAAAGATCCTCCTCTACTCCTTCACTAGGAAGAGTAGCGCACCATTTAACCAAGAAATACCAAGACATAGACCAAGATCCCTCCTTGATGTCACCTCTAGTTGCAACAGCTACTCCTCCAAGACTTGCACACTTCTTCATAGTTGCAGATCTAGTGTGATGAGTGTTCAAATGAGGCACTTGCCTCTCTTATAAATAGTGGTCTAGCCAACCTATAATTAGGTTTGGGCCGACCTATCACTTTACCCTCTTAATTTACAATTAACTGTCAAGGAACAATAGGGTCGACTTTTACTAGGGCACAATAGGGCCTAATTAAATATACTATAATAATACTATTTATCTCTCTCTGAGGTAGAATATTCTTTGAAGTTACAATATTTCAATAGAATACCCTACGGTTTCACTCTTTCCAAGCTTCCTAGGTAAGAAATCCAGGTAAGAGGTTCCAAGCTTTGTTGACTATAGGGTCCTAAGTTATTGTTGTTGGCCATTGTTCTATGGTGTCTCTTATGGAGTTCCTATTGTGATCATAGCATTGAAAGAGAAGGCCCGGAGGGTCCAAAGGTTTTCCATGTAAATTCATGTATTTAAGAGGTGCTCTATTGTTTCCTCTTTCTCCTGGGAAAGAGGGTATCGAGAGGGGCCCGAGAAACCCTGTTTTCATAAATTGTCCCAAGTGAGAGCTTTGTTTAGGAAAATCATCCAAAGGAAGGTCGAAACTTTTGGACAAAGGTTTTTTTTCCAAATCTTGAGCCAGATATGGGCTTGAGGAAGCTTGTTCTAGGTAGATATCTCATATGCTTCTTTAATTTTGAAGGTTCCAGAAGAGTTGTTTCCCCATTGAAGCTGGTCTTGTTTTTCAGAGCTATGAATCCTCCTTTTGCTGACTACCTCTAGGAAACCCTCTATGATGTTGTTTTCTATTTCTCCAGTCCAGTTGTGGTAAGGGATCCATTTCCTCTAGTGTCTGGAGTTTGTTTCTGCCATCAATACTTATTCTGGGCTATCATTCCAGCTTGCAGTTTGGGAAGAGATAGTTGGTCTACTAGTCTGGGGATTTGTTTCCAAGCGTCCTCCCAGAAAAGAGAATTCTTTGCAATGCCAATTTCCTAGAATAAATTTTCTTAAACTAAGTGATGGTTATGGCATGCTAGGTCCCAGAGGTGCGAACTCAAAGGGGCATTATTCATTCTGATGATCTTCTTGGTTTGTTGATTTTGGGTGTATTTAGTTTTCCAGAGACTGGCCCATTGAGTTTGGGGATTAGTTAGCCAACCCCACCATATCTTAGCCCCTAGAGTTTGGCTGAGTGTTTCTGGATCCCTCAATCCTAGAAGTTCTTTCAGTTTTGGAAGAAAAATTGTTTCCCATGCCACTAATGCCCCTTTTTTTTTGTTTTTCGAGTTGCCCCATAAGAAGTCTCTTTGTATATTTCTTATCAATCTGAGAATATATTTTGGATCTTCTATGACTAAGATATGGTAGATGGGAATTTCTTGAAACACTGACTTCATGAGGATGAGTCTGCTAGCTGTATTGAGTGAACAAAATGACCAATTGCCCAATTTTTTATCCATATTGTCCAGGAGGTCCTACCAAATTTTTTTCTTTAAGGAGTTCTCAGTTAGGGGAAATCTTAGGTATTTTGAAGAAAGATTGCATAGTTGGAACCCTACGATACATGTTAGATGACGTTGGATTGGTTGAGGGATGTTGAAGAAGAAGATGTTGGAATTCTCTTCGTTGACAAATGTCCCTGAGGCTTCTAAGAAGTCATGGAGAAATTTCTTAATTGTGAAGGATTTATTCAGAGTTGGAGTAGCCATTAACACTGTGTTGTCCACAAATTGTTGATGCATGGCTAGAGATTCTTCTCCATGGAGAGAGATCCCCTTTTATTTTCCTAGTGCCACTTCTGCCTTGATAGCCCTTCCCAAGCCTTTTTCCATCGGGACAAAGAGGAAGGGAGAGACGGGGTCTCCCTGATGGATACCCCTATTTGGGGAGAGGGTAGGGGAGGGGAAACCATTAACGAAGATAGAAAAGAAGGTCATATAGATCAGTGAGTTAACCCATTGTAACCAAGTTTCACTGATGCCAAAAGTGGCCAGGATGATGAAGATATAGTTCGAGTTCAAGCTATCAAATGCTTTTTAAAGGTCTAATTTGATGATCATTTTAGGTTTCTTGGAGGAATGAAGGGATTGGATTAGGTCACGTATTGGGATTATTTTGTCTAGGAGTTGTCTTCCTTCCACAAAACCTGTCTGCTTTGGGCAGATTAGGGAGGGGAGGAGGGATTTTAGTCCGTTCACAATGATTTTGGATATGATCTTGTAGATAAAATTGTAGATAGATATAGGGAGAAATGTGTTGGGGTTTTCTACTTTGTCTTCTTTAGGAATGAGAGTGAGGAAGGTAGTGTTGAAATTTGGGAGGACTTTTTTGTATTTTCTGGAGTCTTCCACTACTTCCCAAACTTTTTTCTTTATTACCGACCAATAGGATTGGTAGAAGTCCACTGTGAATCCACCAGGTCTAGGAGATTTCCAGTTTGGCATATCCCAGATCAATTGATCCACCTCTTCCATGGTGGTTTGCCTCATCAGGGCTTCATTATGATTTTCATTTATCATTTTTGAAATTTGCGGGGTAATCTTTCATATTGCTTCCTTTCGAATCAACTGAGGTTCTTGCATTAGAGTTTTGTAGTATTGAAGAAGTTCTGATCGGATATCCTAGTGGTTCCTTAATTTATTGCCTTGTTGGTATTTTAGAGATAATTGTGTTCTGATTTATTCGTTGGATCATCAAATTGTGGAAAAACTTTCAATTTCTCTCCCCTTCCTATAGCCACAGGAATATTGATTTCTATCTCCAGAGTATTTCCTCGTTCTTATCTCTGGTTTCTATGGGTCATGAGTGAGACTAATTCCTCTACTAGCTCCTTGGAGTTCCCTAAAGTGATCATCTGATGTTGGTTTTGTTTCATTCTTTCTTTTCGTTGTTTTTGGCCTGAAATATATTGCCAAATTCTGATTTATTCCATATCTTGATTTGTTGTTTCAGGTTCTTTAGTTGTTGCTGGAATCTAAAAATTGAGGAGCCTGAGTTGATTTCCATAACTTCCACTAGGATGGAAATTTAGAGTGGAAGGAAGGGTCCGTCAGTGAAAAGGATTTGATGGGTAAGGGTCGGTTCTTGTGGCTTGCTTGGATGTCGATGAGGAGGTTGATGGGCCAATGGTCCGATCCATGATAGGGTAGAATGATGGATTCTATGGCATAGTTTCTTTGAAGAAGAGATTATCATATGAGGAAGTGATCCATACGAGAGGCTATATGGTGTTGGAAAAATCAATGGTTTCTCCAAGTAAAGGTTCCATTAGTGGTTTCCTAGACTACTAGTCCCAGGTCACTAATGGTTTCTTTAAATATTTAAGAATCTTGATCTAGTCAGTTTAAAATTTTGCTTTTCTCTGGGAGAGAAGGTATAATTTTAATGTCTCCCCCTATGATCCAAGGATGGCTTTCTTAGAGAGGATATTTAAGAGAGAGAGACTGCATAAAGGTTAATTTATCTTGCAATTTGAGGTCCGTAGACATTGGTGATTTAGCCAGATTGGTCAGATCCTATTGGTTGAAGTTTGGATGATATAATACGTCAGGTGGTGAAGAATGAGGAGAGGGAGATTTCGCTGGGGTTCCATATGATTCCAAACCACTTGATTCCCCTTTGGCATATACTGCTATGACATTGCAACTTCTCCAGCATTTGGTGGCCATTTTTTCCATAGTTATGGATGTGCACTTGGTTTCTTGTAACAACATTATAGAAGGTTTTTCATTAGATATCAAGGTCTTTAAGCATATTTTCTTACTCAAGTTGTTAAGGCCTCTTACATTCCATGAGATGTATTTCATTTAGAAGGTTGGGGGTGTGAAGAGAATTTTTCCTCCATGCTCTTAATCCTTCCAGGATGTAGAAGAAGTTCCCCCAATTATTGTAAGAGTTGTTTATTGGATGACCTTCCTCTTTTTTAATCATCTTTTGGCACCTTGATAATTTCTTTGCTTGAAGTGTTCTTGATTACTAAAGATGCAGGTATAAGGTTCTTACCTTTTTGGGTCACTGCTCCTTTATCTTTATTCCTTGATTTGATCAAGGCACTTTGGAATAGTTTGATTTGTTGATCTAGTATCAAGTGTTCCTCTTTATGTTCACATGTTGTTGCTATGCCTTGCAGATCTCGATCTTCTAGATCCATGTCTTCCAATTTGTCCTACTTCACCTTTAGGGGTTCAGTGAGGACCATTGGATCATCTTGGTCCTATATATGGGGGTCATACTTATGGGAAGAAGGGAAAGGAGTGGTGGGAGGGTTATTTTCTTGTTTAGGTTGGGCACATGGTTGGGTCTCGATCGAGGGGATTGGGTTGGGTACTTCTTTCTTTAAGAGGTTTTCTAGCGAGTCGAAACTATTACTGGTGTAGGGGCCTTTGGGGTTGGGATAGGTAGGTATTTTATTTTAGGATTTGCTCTTTGCTTGGAATTTTTTGAAACCTGTCTTGTCCTTTTCTGATTGGGGATTGGGGCCTTTGTTTTCTTATTGAGCAGAAATTCCTATAAAGGGTGCCCATGAGCATGGCATATTTTGCACCGAAAGGGAATGTGTTCATAATCAAGGGTCTGGAGCTAGTCTACATCCCTATATCTGAGGCATATTTATGTTGGAAGAGATTTGGATACATTGATGTAGACACAAATCCAGGCATAGGAGGTATAGTGACCTTGAAGGGTGGCCTCTACAATCATGACAAAGGATCCAAGAGTGTTTTGAATACCCTCTAGAATTTTCATGCTCTAGTATTCATGTGGGAGTGAGTACAATCTCATCCATACTAGAGATGAAGTGAAATCTTCCTTTTTCAGGCTGAAGTTCTCTTTCAAATCCGCATATATAGAGCAACAGAGTTGAATAAGTATGGGCCTCCATGGAAGACTCTTTCTTGGTCTTCATCTAGGTTGAAGATAGTCGTAAAGAATCTTTTGGATCCCAATTTGAGGGAGACATCCCCTTTGGGATTCCATATGGTTTTGATCCACCACATGAGGTCTTTATTTGATGGCCAAAGGCCCATGAATTTGCATATGAGTGAGTGATCTTTCATGTATTGGCTATCCTCCCCCAGGAGGGGCGACAAGATTTCGTACTGCAAAATTTCCTCTGCTTCTAAGATGCAAGTTGATGGGTTTTTCTTGTCATCTTTTGGGTTCTGAGCTAGGAGTGATTCTGAGCTTGTCGGGGTTTTCTTAGCTTCTTTTGTTTGTTCTGTTTCCATTGGGATGGGAAAAATTTAGGTGTCAGGAATGAGGGTAGCGGTCTAGGGCGGTTGACTACTACCAACGACTACATTTCGGAAAGAGGGGGGGACTCCTCCTTGAGCGGGGAGCGCCATTGCTAGTTCGGGACTCCGCAGGGATGATTTTAAGGATGGAAATTTATTTTAAAATGTAGAAACCTTGGTGAATCTCACTAATCCTTCATATGCCAACTATAAAATGTTTGGCGATATTTTTGTAAAAATATTCAAATTGCTAAGGATTTTATATAGTTTGTATAAAATTTTGGTGATTTTTAAGGTAAAATAATTTTATCTTATAGAATTTGGGTGAATCATTTTTAGAATAACGAATCTTTTTTTGGGAAAAACCATGAAAAATTATCCCATGAGAGAAATTTAGCCCCTAAAATCATCCCTTTTCGGGAGATCAGATTAGGGTTGAAAGTTGCAGACACTTTTTTTAGCAAAAAAAAATTCTTTCTATGGTTTGGAAGGACAATTGATTAGAGCTCTAGTTTAAGAAATCTTATTATTATTATTATTATTATTATTTTCAATAACTCATTATTTCATCTCAATAGTTAATTTGAATTCTTTAATATTTCTCTATTCTCAACAACTTATTTTTCCCCAATATTTAATCTCAACAAATATTTTGAATTTGTTTCTTAATTGTTTTCATAATTCTCATTCAACGGTCACTTCCCTCCCCAACACTTTATATTCAAACCTCGACACTCTTCTCCAACATATGATATTTTTGTGTTCGTAATTATGGGTGGAGTGTCCACTCGAAACATTGGATGTTTCAAAATTTCATACACAATGTTATCCAAAAATAATTTCCAACACTTGGAATATTGTTTGGTCCATCTCTCATGTTCAGTCATGGAGGGTGGATTTTAATCCAAAGTACCATGGGTAGGCTAACTATTTGTTGTGGCTGGAGTTTCCAAGCCTATTGGTTGATATTTGGTCATTTTGTTATTTGGTTTCTTGCATATTTGGTAAAGTTCTTATTCCAGATGGATGACATAACTCTTTTAGATCAAATCCATGGGTCTGTGTGGAGGTGGATTTGAAGTGAAATATTAATCCCTTAATTTTTTTTGACACCATTGATGGATTCATGCAATAGAAGGGTTGGTACCTCAACCTATCCTTGACAGAAGATGATAGTGATAATGAGATTCAAATCTATCCTCTATAACATGACTCAAGCCCCTCTAATACTTCTATCAATGTTGAGTATGTAGTGTGTCTAGGAATTGTACATAGGTTGGACAAAGGAACAATTGGCTATCTTGGTGTAGCTAAGATCTCAATAGGTTGAAGGAGTATACTCATTTGATGCTTGTCTTTTCACAAAAAAATAGCACTGGAAATTACAATTCTATGGGCTCTTCTTGAAGTGATATGATGTCTTTCGTGTTTCTTTGATTATTTGATCATTACTTCATTGTGAGTTGTTTTCTTTGAGCATTAAAGGTTGTTGGTTGCAAAGATAAATTTTCTCCACTATTGAGAATTGGCCTTCGCTTTCCATAGAACTCAAACCGGTGAAGTCTTGAAACCTGACCTGAAGATAGAGAAGACTTGTTGGTTACCATGGGCAAGTAACCACCATGGTAACCCATCACAATGACATAGTCATTCTTTCATTTCAAATGGAGCAGTGGACAAATATCCTTGTATAGTACAGAGGAAAAATGATCAAAAATAAATTTCGTAGAGGATTTATGTTGGTGAAATGAGTGGGCTATAAGTCCCTTGTTTACGATCAATTAAGGACATTATTGAGCCTGGAGATGTGAACTTGTATAACCATATTCATGTAGAGGTGGAAAAATGATGGGAAAAGATAAATATTCCACCCCATGCCTTAGTATATGTCCATACACCTAAATACTATTCTATATATTGGTTGGAAGCATCGAAGCTTGTTGGTGGGTTGAAGAGAATACCACACATGGATACAAAGGTTCATAGTGGTTATATGCAACCATTAGACAAACTTGTCTTAGATGAGTAGTGTGATATCGATTAACAACAATTAAGAAACTACATTTATGAGCAAGAAATGTTTGGTTATATCCATGCAAATGGAGATAGAGAAAATATTACTTCTCTCCAATGGTGGAACATGCATGGTGGTTCTACCCAACAATTTTAGCATTTGGTGACATAGGTGCTTTCACATGTTGTGAACCTTATTCCATGGGGATGTTTTGGAGCACCTACAATTTCATACATAATGTCAAAATAAACAATTTGAATGTAATTTGGGCAAAGAGCTTAGTTTATGTGCCTTAAAACTTGTGGTTGTTATCACTTTATTGTGAATAGGCATAGATGGATAAAACATGTAAGACTTGGGACAACTATCTAGAGGACAATTTGGAGGATGGAGCTTGGTTCTGGAGAACTTGGAGATTTCTCTTTTTGATGATGATGATCAAGTTGGTATGCCACCCCAATCCACTACGATGGTCCCTAGAGAGGACTCTAACAACAATATATTTAGGCTTAGGTTCATCTTCACAGTTAACTCCACAACCACAACTACATGGGGGTCGTGGTGGTTCCAAGAGGACGAAAAAGTAGATAGTAGATTAGAATAAATATTTGTATTTTTTCACTTCTTTTCTTGTCTTAT
>ML778533.1:294491-337988 GCA_009831015.1 Picea engelmannii
ATATATTTCTGTTTTGTATGTTGGAATAATTGGGATTGGATAATCTTTAAGCACTGGTCTAATTCTTGTTTTGTTAAGTAAAAGGTTTTCTTGTCATTGAAATATTGCATCTGCACGATTGCTTGTCATTGGGTTGGGTCTCCCTAATTGACAACTTAATTAACTCCTAGAACTTTAAAAAAACCTTCACATAGTTTAATAGGGTCTACCCCACTTGGCTTCCCTAGGAGTGAGCCTAGATAGAAGGAATCTAGATTGAGGTGACAATGGGTCTAGATTCAAGTTTGTGCCTCCAAGGACACACCAAGTGGGTTGGAGACTTCTCCACATTTGTAGGTGTGTATTAGGACGACAACAAACTTCAATTTCTATTTTCGAATATGAAATACCTATTTTGTAAACATAATTCTTTGGTCAATATGGCCTATTTCATTTCATAGATTTGTTGTATACTTCCTATTCTTCGTTTCTTTTTTAAAACTTTGCAAGTTTGTAAATGTTAGATGGTTGATGTTATTTGTATAGTACTAAATGGTTGATGCTATATGTGTAGTACTAAGTGGTTGATGCTCCAATGATTACTATGATGACATTTGTGAATTCATAATAATGTACTTGTTTTCTACAAGTAACACAAACATGTATGTTTTCATCTTTTTTGCAACTAATTTGGCATTCAGAATGGTTTTTTCGAATATACAGGGCTTATAATTTATAAACAATATACAAAATGCTCTTGGGATGATTTTCTCCTATGGTTTTTGAGAAATGGTGCACCAAAAGATCTTGCTCCCGATCTCATGTTGCGCTCTAGAAACATTGGTTTCAACAATACACAACTCGTGATATAGGGGACCTTGATCCTAACGCTCTAATAGCTACCTTAGTTGCTGAAAATATAGAGAGCATATCTCTACCTACACTTGAATTTGTAGGGTCAGATTGACCATAATACACACTTTGTCATAGTAGTTAAAGGAAATCTCTTGCTTCTCACACATAAATGAAATTTCATTTCAAATCATCCAAATATGCAATAGAAATTCCACCCTTTTACCTCATTACTTGCACCATGCAGGATTGACGATGATCTGCAAAGATTGAACAAGGCACTTGTTCAAAATCAGAGTTCAGAAGTCTAACCTGTCATTATGGCCCTTTAAATTTTGTTCTTCCTCTTTTGTTATGTATGTTCCATACCCCCATGGGGGAATTGCAATAAAATGAGTTAGCACAAGGCATTTCTTATCTAAAAGACTCATCTCCCTAAGAATTGCTCATTAGTGCATACTCTAGAGTGTATTTTTTCACTTGGTCAATTATATCTTGCTTTTTAGCAATTTATAATTTTCTAAGTTTTTTCACTCATTCCTCTAAAGCTAGAGTGTGTACTAATGGTTAGGCCTTAGTGTGTTTTTTCTAAGTCTAGTGTATAATGTATATTACCATGCTAATCATTATTTTAGAGACTTATGGACATGGATTAGGTCCCCCTAGGATTTTTTAATTGTTTTAATAAGTCGTAAAATTTCCCATCAAACGAGATTTTTACCTTGTGAATTGGTGTAATTTAAAAAAAGTGGTACTAGGAAGTGTTATATGCCTTGGTGGGTATCATTTTCTAACCCATAATACCCCATTTTCGAGAAAAATAATTGACTTTTTCTCATCGAAAATCATTTTTACTCGAAAAAGGTGAATAAAAGACAAATAAATCAGCTCCCTATTATTAAGGAAACATGTCCAGAACATGTTTTTGACTTTTCTTCAGTTCACTTAGCCTCACTGGTTGTTAGTGAGAGTTGGATGCAAGTAAGGGAGAGTTAAGTGGTGATTTCTCTTGATTTGATGGATATCCCTATGTGTGGTGCGTCATCCCTCTCAAGAGGTGGTGCATTCTCCTTGAGGGTGTCAATCCCAAGGAGAGATATGCCTATCTCTTGAGAGGTGGCTCCCTCTCTACCCTTATTCACTTGAGTGGTGGCACCTTGCTTGAGTCACTTGACTTGTGGCGAAGATCTATGCATCCATATGGCTCATCCATCTTGGGATTAGCACCCTCCCCCTTGGGAAGTGCACCCCTCTTTGTTATTAAAGCATCCTTCCTCTCCTCTCTTTGGTTAATGAGAGTTGGTATCTAGCTTGTTGATTGTATTGTATTGTTATACTTTTGGAATAAAGAATACTTTGGAGGTCAATATGGTGGATTGAATTACTTGTGTGGATGCTTGATGCTCATGTTTAAATTTATGAGGTAACCGTAGCTTAGTTATTTGCATTATAATTCCGTAAGTTGGTCTTTGAAGGAGTGTTGTCACCCAATAGGGAAATATTTTCTAAGCTAGTTTGTTTTTTAGATTTTTTTTTTCTTTTTACATATGTGATTAAGGATTTGCATGCAAATTTTGGTTAATTAACATGCTATCTAGATTTCATGTGTAGGGAGCACCAATATTTAATGGATCGTTTGCAAGTTTTACAAGTTTTACAAGTTGTCCTCATACTTGGAGAAGTGGTTGATTTGAGTTGAATATTCCACAAGATTCAAGCCTATTGAGAACAAAGTCCCTCAGCTTTTCATCGGAAGATTCCATAGCCCAAGGATTCCACATTACCAAGCTTCTATATCTCTCCTTCTCAAAAAAATCAAATACTTTCTTGATACTTTAATTTGGCATGCATAAGTAGATATTTATTTTAATCGTAAATTAGAAGTAGATCTTACTTTTGCATTGCATGCATGGTAGATCTAGTTTGCAATTACAAGTTTTCATTAATCCAAGTAGATCTAGAATAGAAGTTTCATCTTAGCAAGTAATTTATAGTTAAATCTTAAGGCCATAAGATAGTTTCAAATTTAAGAGCTCTAAATTATATATTTCACAATCTTAATGCCTTATTCTTTGTTGTCCCGAACAACAAACAAAAGCCACTAAGAAAGCTAGCATTCTACTTTCTTTCTTGGTTGATTTTGCTAATGTTTCACATAGCTTTCACTTGGTATTTTTTGTGCAAAAAAACTAGCACCTTTTGCAGGTTGTCCAAAATCACTTTTCGGAATATATTATCCACTTTAGCTTGATTTTTTTTCATGGTTGATGAACATCCAAGGGGAAACTCTACCCAATTTTCGAGGATCCAGAGTATCCGGGATCACCCAAGGCACCTAACCTTATTCCAATATCATTTCTCTCTATTTGTAAGTTTGCATGGTCTTAAATATATAAAATACCATAAAAAAATTATTCTAAAATGATTGTAACTCAAAATCAATAGTGGGATCACTCACTAGACCTCTCATCACCCCACCCTCCGGGGGATTGTCTAATTTTTTGCGTTTTGTCTTTTGCATGTGTTCCTTTTTATTTTAGAAAGTTAAAGTAAACCTAAAATAAACCTAAACACTGCAAAACATTTAATTTCTGAGATTAGTTGTATTTGCTTTTGTTTCATTTAACTACTAGAACAATATTGTGCTTAGCTTTAATCAACGTTAGATTCTTTTATTAGGGACTGTTGATGTTTTGGTAGCTATGGGAGGTATTAACCTCCAAGTGTAACCTTTGTAATTAGATTAGAATATTATGGAAGTGAGAGAACCATTAAACAAATGTGTGGAAACCCTAGAGGAGAAGTAGGCCCAAGGAGAATAATAATAAAGAAATAAGAAACCTAGAAAGAGAAATCGACCCTGCCAGAAAAGTCAAAGTAAATTATATTTTCCAGAAAAGACAAGTCTTCCCTATGGGAAAATTTCACTGGCAGAATAAGTATAAATAAGGTGACACCTTAGCTCATTCGTACACTCACTCACTTAGTCAATGTGCAAGTCTAAGAAGGAAATGCACTGGTAGCTAGGGCGCAAGTTTGGAGAGATGCAGTTGCAGCTGGAGAGGGCGCAAGTATGGAGGAATGGTGTAGTAGTATTTCTGGTATCTCTTTTGTGCTTCTCTTAGTTAAGGTAGACTATCTTTATATGGTTATTATGATTTTGTTGCAGCATTATTGTGGCTAAGGTTTATATGTTGGTTTTAGTGTAGACTTCCTGGAATTTTTCTAAGTAAAGGTTAGTGTGCTCGGGGTTGGCATATGTGAATTCCTATGGTTGGGTGACAATGATGTGACATTGTCTATGGTTAAACGAGCATACCAAAATTTTAACATGGTGTCAGAAATGGTTTCCTTCGTAATAGTCTAACCTCTAGAAGGAACATCCTCAGTTTCCCCCATTGTCAAGCTCGTTGAACACTTACTAAACCCATTAAGAATATTTCCTAAGTAGGGTGCATCTTTCCCCTGGATCAGATCTGCAATTTCTGAAGTTGCAGTGCCAGTTCCTTCGCACCAGTTGTAGTGTCAGTTGTAGCACTAGTTAAACACTAGTTGCAGTTTCATTTGGAATACCAGTTGTACTAAAGGTTTATGTGAAACTTTGGGCCTAATTTTTGGTTTTCCTAGTGCACCTTACCCTAGAGCATATCCAACTACCTTTAGATTACAAGTTGGAGCACCTTTGAAGTTTTAAGGTTCATGATTGCTTGTCATTGTTGCTAGATGGTTCCACTGCCTATCAATGCTGCCATAAGTATGTACTTATATATGTTTAAATTGTATCACTATTTTGAGTGTGATTGCAAGAGAAGGGATATATTGTCTAAGCAATAATCGTAGATCCAGAGGGATCTCAAATCCAACACATTCAGAGGAACAATACACTCCAGGTTTGATTGTTTTTATATGCCTCTAGTTGTTATGGCATTATTGTGATCTTATGAACATCTAGTTTTATTTTGGTCTATCGAAGTTATGATTATCATACTAACCTATGTCCAAAGTTAAAGTTAGAAACCAACTTTATTCAAAGTATTATATTGATTAAGGTTGAGATTTTAGAGTTTATTTGCATTATATTATCTAACTTAGATTTCTGTCAAGAAAGCATATTGTCTTGAGTACAGGGGATAGGTTGAAGAGAATACTTGTCATCTTGAGTGAAGGAGACTCGGAATAAAATCAACAACACTCGTTCTTGAAGATAAGACTCTAGGTTCCAGGTTTGATTGATTAAATTAATAAGTTTCCAATTTGCACATATCAAGTTTGATAATTGCTATAATACTAGTTGTGACAACAATCCTTGAAAGGTTCTATTACTGCTAGGAGATACTTGTTGTTTTACTTCCAGGAAGGTCACCTTGGTAATAATATGATGATTACCATAAGATTGTCTTTTATTCTTGTTGACATAGATATGTTCTTATGAAAATGCTATTATACGTTTTTCTCTTGTTGCTCTTGTCTCGGGCATGTTATTTTATAAATTTCATGGAGGTTACCATGAAAGAATGATTGATCACAACACTAGAAGAGTGTTGTTCCTATTTCTTATTATTGTATTTATATTTTGGCTCTTGTTCTAGGCAGGTCACAAGAAATAGCTCTGAGAAGGAGCTATCGTGATTATTTGTTCTCATTCTTGTTTTTATTATTATAAGAGTATTATTCTTGTCTATTGTTTTCCCCTTTGTTGTCCTTGTTCCGGGAAGGTCACAGGTGATAACTCTGAGGGACGCTATAGTGACAGTTGCAGGAGATAACATATTATATGGTATCTAGTTTAAGACATGGAGTAGACTATCGAGATAAGAAGTTGTATACACGACCATATACATCCATGTACCAAAGAAAAAGAAGACAAAGAAAGGTACTTTTGTGAGATACAAAGTATCCCATATGGAGCAGAAGGATCCAAATATTACTGAAGAAATCCCTCTAGTGCAGTTGATCACTCTTTAGATCATCTAGAAAAGTTAGTAGAGCCAGAAGGGCCTATTGATAATCATTGTAGTAACTGGGAAGAGACCAACATGGTCCTGTGACACTTTGCAGGATGAAAAGCCATATATCATTGATGAGCCATATCATGAGGAGCATATGGCTCCACCAATGGTGAGGGGGGCGAGCCCACCAAGTACCACCTTAGAAGGAGCTAGAGTTCATACAGAGTCATCCCTCATGATCCAGTAAGGAGGAGCAGCCTCCCCAGGACCATTCATAGGAGATTTCAGAGGAAATCATCACATACAGGGGAGTATATGGATCTGAATATTATAGAGACTCAGAGTGAGCCTGATCTCAGCAAGAGTCGGTGGCTTAGAGAATTTCATTCAGATGGGAGAGAGAGACATCTTCCAATATTGAGAAACAAGTGCCATGAGTTGAGGAGGCTATGTCAAAGCTTCAGAGGCTTTGAGGAGATATGAGACCTCTTGGGAAGATTCCCTAGCTTCAGTGACAAAAGAGGAAGCCAAACATAAGGACTAGGATATGTATTTTTTTCCTTGATACCAGAAGGGAAGTCAGTGGTAATTTCCAAATTGATCTAAAAGATCAAACATGTTACTAATGGCAGCATAGAAATGTACAAATCTTGATTTGTGTCCAAAGGATTCTCCCAACAAGAGGGATAAGACTATGACGAGACACTTTCTCTAGTAGTCAAAAGAAATATACATAGAGAAAACACAAGATACATGAGAAGGAGTCTCATGTATATAGATTGAGGAAATATGTGTATGGGCCTAAGCAGGAACCCAAGACATGATATGCCAGATCAGACAGTTTCCTGATGAGCTTGGGATTTACCAAGAGTAAAGAGGATTCCAACCTTTACTACAAGATTGTGGATGGTGGACCAATGATATTATTGTTATATGTGGATGACCTGTTTCTAACAGGAGATGAGAAGCTCATCACTAAGAGTAAGAGGAAGCTTGCATAAAATTTTGAGATGAAAGACCTAGGCATGATGCATTAATTCTTAGGTATAGAAGTGTGGCAGAAACCTGATGAGATTTTCCTATTCCAAAGAAAATATGTTGTAGAGATTCTGAAGAAATTCAGAATGATGGATTGTAAAACCATGCCTACATTGATGGTGATGAATCTAAATTTATTGAGTGATACATATTCAAAGATAGTGGATACTACCATGTATGGATAGATGATTGGTACATTGATGTACTTGATGAACATGAGGCTAGATATATGTTTTACGGTGAACACATTGAGTCAGTACATGATTGAGCCTAAACATGTTCACCTGATTATAGAAAAACATGTGATGAGGTACCTGAAGGGTTTAATTGATTATGGACTCAGATGCATCTCAGATCGTGAGATAAGACTACAGGGCTATACAGATTCATATTGGGTAGGCAGTGTCATAGATCAGAAGATTACATTCAAATGTTGATTTAGTTTGGGATCAGTTGTGATCTCATGGCTCAATAGGAAGCATACTTGTGTGGCACTTAGTTCTACGGAGGAAGATTATGTAGAAATGTGTTCAACTTGTGGTGAAGCAGTGTGGATTCAGAAGATGATTACAGGATTGTTTGATCTCGAGATGGAGGCGACCCATATCCTTTGTGACAAACAGAGTTGCATAAGGTTGTTAGAGAACCCAGTGTGTCATGATAGGTCCAAGAATATTGAGATCAAGTACCATTTCCCCAAAAACTCTAATCCTCCTAGAGCCATGGCTTCCAAATTCTCGCCCCACGTTCTACCAGCCCAATTGCATGACTTACCCTAGAATTACAACCAGAGGATCAAGCTCTACGATGTTGAAGGAAACGTTTCAACCCAAAAGCATCTGGACCGGTTCAATGACTTCGTCGACCTAGAGGAGGTAGAATACGCAGACACAAAAATGAGATTGTTCTCATAGAGTCTTTCGGGGGAGGTGAGGAAGTGGTTCAAAGCCCTCCCAGTAGAAAGCATTCTAGACTTCGCCGTGTTCAAAACATCTTTCACTACTAGATGGGGAGACAACAAGAACCCCTTGTAGCTATTGACGTAGTACACTAATATGAAGAGGGCGTCAGAGGAGACGGTGCAAGAATTCTCAGCCCGTTTCATGAGGTTTTATAACTCAATTCCTGCAGAAATCCAGCCACCTCTCGGGGCCACGCAGCTACGATACATCGATTCCTTCGACAGTGATTTATCCTTGTTGTTGAGAGAAAGAAGATCAAAAAATCTAGATGCCATGATGAGCAACACAATCGAAGTCAAGGTAAACTTGATGGCGTCGAGGAAGATCAAACAGAGATTCAACAGAGGCGATAAGAAACCCCAAGGGGACGTACAATCATCGACATCTCGTTCCTCGGATGAAAAATTTGACTTGATGATGAAGACGATGGAGAAACTGATGGAAATAATGTCCATGGGAAACAAACCCGCTACCCGAGAATAGCATGACCCCCAGCCCAGGAATCCGAATTTTAGAAGAGGCCCGGTCCCGCAGATCAAGAAGAGAGAACAAAGGGATCAGGGAGACCAACCAATAAGGCCCACATTCCAAAACAATTAAGTGGATGAATATTTCGATCAAATGTTCGAAGATCAAATGCACTGCTACGACGACAAAGAAAAACACGTGTTTTTGACAAAGAGGGAACACGATTGATATATGAGCGAAAACAACGATTTTATGCTGGAAACGAATGATGCAATGTCTTGGGAAATGGAAGAATTTAGGAAAGTTTATCATAACGCCATTATGTAGTTCCAAAATCAATACAACCTCAAAAGAAAAAAGGTTCTTGCAAAGTCTCAATAGTCAAATCCCATTAGAGAGGCTCAACAGCCAAATCCCATCAGGGAGCCTCAACAAACAAATCCCATAAGGAAACCTCTAGTGGATACCCCTTCCACAAATCACCCGAGGTCAAACAACCCGACCAAGGATGTGGTTGAAAAGGTGAAGTCAAAGGAGGAAGCCCCGAAGAAAATGTCGGAGACAAGCTGGGAAACACATGGTTGAGAAATAGAAAGGGTCTCTTCCCCCTTTAACTTTGAGAGTGAAATGGCCAAGATCAAAATCTTTGTCTCATTCAATGAACTTATCAAAAAGGGTGAGTATTGGGAGCAGATTATTAAAATGCTAAAAATGGGAGAAACCCCCGACACTTTGAATGTCCAGGACGATCACCCTGCTATTTTATTTGGTCCATGGGTAGAGGAGACAAATGACACTGAGGATGTTCCCCCATTTTGTGTCATTCTAAAGGTCCATGACATGACCCTGCATAACACCATGTTGGATTCAAGCATGTCACACAACCTCATGCCAAAATTAATCATGGAAGAGTTGGGTTTGGACTTCACCAGGCCCTATAAGGACCCCTTCTCTTTCGATTCGAGGAAAGTCAAATGTTTGGGTCTCATCAAAGACCTGGTCATATCACTGGCCCAAATCCCTTCAAAGAACTTGGTCATGGATGTGGTCATGGTCGATATACCCCCTAAGTTTGGTATGCTATTATCAAGGTCGTGGGCTGCGAAATTAAAGGGAACTCTACAAATGGACATGTTGTATGCTACCATCCCTGTATTTGGCCAGGAGAGACGGTTATATAGAGATGTACTACTAAAGTACATGGTAAGCAGTAAGACACAACCAAATAACCACCCAATCTACTCCGTTGATATTGACATCAACTCTTCCATTTTCTACAATGACCTGAGTTTTGAAGAGGAAGAATCGACAACTGTCATGACCATTGATGAAAAAACCATGAAAAGTGAAACAGAGTGCGTAGACCCAAGGAACTGCGTGGAGAAAGAGATATAGAACATGAGTTTAGACGGATCCGTCAGCAAGGAGGGACTAGGGGTCAGCGTGTGGATATGTCCTCCTAAGGTAGGTTCAAAACTATGCTCATACAAGCTTACTTTCGACTGTACAAATAACATGGCTAAGTATGAGGCATTGATTTTGGGTCTGAAAGTATTGAAAGAATTGTGTGCAAAAAGGATATTGGTGCATGGAGACTCTGAGCTAGTTATAAACAAAGTAAAGGGCATATATCAATCCAAGCATCCTAGGCTGAGAGCATACAGGAACTTGGTGCTAGACCTCCTCAAAGAATTCCTAGAATATAATTTGTCAGCCATCCCGAGGGGGAAAAATCATACTATGGATGCCCTGGCTACCTCAACCTCATTTTTTTAAATCCCCATTTTTCCAAACAGAAAGTATGATATCGAATTCAAACACATGCCGATAGTGCCCGATAATATCAAATATTGGCAGGTGTTTGAGGACAAAAAACAGGTGGAGATATTTCTCCAAATGAGCGACGAGTTTGCTAACACGAACATTGATGATGAATGTTGCTGCAACGAAGATGGGAGTGCATATGCGCACAGTAATGACGACCCTCTCCAGAACCTGATAGCTGGGAGGGACATAATACAACTAAAGAATAATGTCATCCCAAAAGGGTTGGTTCTGCTGGAAAAGTTGTTTGATGAAAACAATGTGGCCAGGAACCCCAAGATCACTACAAATGAAAAAGATGTTGAGGATTGCAACATCGGGACTCAGGAGAACCCAAAAATAATCAAATTATCGAAAACTTTTAGTCCAAAGGTCAAACAAGACTATATCTAGCTCATGAAGGATTTCCCCTATGTTTTTGCTTGGAGCTATGACGATTTGAAGGTTTACAACACCAACGTGATTCAACACGTCATTCCTCTCAAAGGAGACCAGAGGCCCTTCAAAGAAAAGATGAGATGGATAAATACCTTGTTGTTGCTGCTAATCGAAAAGGAGGTAAAGAAACTCTTTGAAGCTAAAATTATTGTTTCTTTAAGATTTTCGAAGTGGGTGGCCAACTTGGTGCCTCTAAGAAAACAAAGCGACGAAATAAGATTGTGTGTGGATTTTCGAAACCTGAACAAAGTGTCCCTCAAGGACCACTACCCGCTCCATAAAATAGGATATATTCTGCAGAAGGTGGCGGGGTCCCAGAAGATGTCCATGTTGGATGGTTTTTTGGGTTACAATCAGATCCTAGTACACCTGGATGACAGGAAAAAGATGACTTTTACCACACCATCGGGGACGTTCATGTATGCTAAGATTCAGTTTGTCTTGATGAATGTTGGAGCTACCTTTTAGAGGGAAATGGACATAACATTTGCTGACGAAAAGGACAAGTTTATCGTTATCTATATGGATGACATCATGGTGTGCTCCGACTCTGACAAACAACACCTTGAGCATCTGAATAAGGTGTTCCATAAATGCAAGAAATTTGACATTTCATTGAATCCACAAAAGTCACATTTTGGGATGCAATAAGAGAAGTTGTTGGGGCACATCATCTCAAAGGAGGGTATTAAGATAGACCCCAACAGGGTTGAAGGAATTATGAAAATCGACACTCCGCGCAATAAGAAAGAGGTGCAATCCTTCCTGGAAAAGGTACATTTCTTGAGAAGATTCATCCCAAACCTGGAAGAAATTATAAAACATATCACCTGGATGATCAGAAAGGGGAACGAGATTAAGTGGAACCCTGAAGCCAGAAAATCATTTGAATACATCAAGGTAGCACTGACTAAAGTTCCCATGCTGGCCAACCCAAACTTCACAAAAGACTTCATCTTGTTTTCATTTGCCTCGGAGCATACCATTGTTGGCGTGATGTTACAAAAGGACGAGATGAACTTTGAGAAGCATATAACCTATTTTAGCAGGACGTTAAGGGAATATCCACTAAGGTACAACATCATGGAGAAACAAGCATACGCCTTAGTAAAATCCTTGAAGGATTTCAGAATGTACATATTACACTCCCATGTTATCGTTTATGTGCCCAACAACTCAGTCAAGGATATCCTGACTCAGCTTGACCCTGAGGGAAGAAGAGGTAAGTGGATAGTGGCCATGATGGAATATGACTTGGAAATCAAGCCCATGAAGTTGATCAAAGGTCAGGGCCTTGAAAAGTTGATGGTGCAGTCGGACTATGACGTCATGGGAATAAACTTCGGCGTTGATCTATCAGAGAACCCTCAAGAAGAAACAACTGTACAGGTTTCTCAAGAGTTCGTTGATTCACCCTGGTATACAGACATCATCTATGTGTTGAGACATATGAAATCCCCTCCGGGTTTAAGTAATACCAAGGCTAGATTCTTAAAACTCAAAGCTGTTAAGTTCTGCATCTTGGATAACTCACTATATTGGAAAGATCCCAGAGGGATATTGTTGAGTTGTTTGCTGGAAAATGACGCAAAACGAGCTATCAGAGAGTTCCACAAAGGTGACTATAGAGGAAATCATTACTGGAAAACCACTACGCATAGAATCCTAAGAGTGGGCTACTATTGGCCTAACATCTTCATAGATGTTTACAAAGAAGTTTCCATGAGTGTCAGATTTTCGATGGGAGGAGAAAGCTACAACCCCTTCCCCTGAAACCGACCTCGGTCAAAGAGCCTTTCATGCAATGGGGCTTGGATTTTATAGGGGAGATCCATCTGCCATCCTCAGCATAGCACAAATGGATACTCATGGCCACATATTACTTCATGAAATGGATAGAAGCGATCTCAATGAAGCAAGCTACTGACACAGTCATCATTCAATTTCTAGAGACAAACATCCTGTCGAGATTTGGATGCCCTATCAAGATCATAATAGATAACGCGATTGCATTCAAGTCCAAGAAGATGGAGAAGTTTTTTCAGGATTACAACATAACCCTGAGACATTCTATGGCATATTACCCAAAAGGAATCAGGTTAGCAGAATCGTCAAATAAAATCTTGATCAGGATCATCGAAAGACTCTTACAAGACAACAAGAAGGCCTGGCATAAAAATCTTATTTACGCGTTGTGGGTGGACAGGGTCACTACCAAAAAGTCCATCTTGACCTCTCCATTCCAGATCGTATACAATGTAGATGCGGTTTTCCCCACCATACTAGGGTTACTCGTCAGAAAGTTGTTGCAGGAGCAAGAAGCTAAGCCAGATGACACCCATAGGAGGATAAATCAGCTAATTCACAAATAGCAGATGAGGGAGCAGGTGTACAATTGATCATAGCTCCACCAGGAAAGGATAATGAAAACCTTCGACAAGCATTCTAAGCAGGAGGATTTTCAGATGGTGGACTTGGTGCTGAAATGGGACATGAAGAACGACGACAAAGGTGAGCACGGAAAATTCAATTATCTCTGGACAGGTCCATTCAGAATCAGTGCATATCGTGGGAACAACGCTTATTTTCTAGAAGAGCTTGGTGGAGAAGGCATTGGTTGGGGTCCTGTAAACGACAGGTTAATCAAACACTATCTTGTGAAATAAAGTCTACTTAAGTCACATGTCATTGTAAATAGTCATTTTATTTTGTTTCTCAAGTTAGGCATTTTCTAGTTAGTATGTCAGTAGAAAATTGAAGCTCGAAGCGAAGGCCCTAAGTTTATGCTGAGTCTGTTAGAAGTTGTGCAAATAAGTTAGGATGTGTTTTGTTTTTCATGTTTCAGTGTTTGAAATTTGAATAATGCTTAATTGTCAGGAACCCATTCTATTGTTCTTTGCTACCTCATTGGGAGGATAGCATCCCCATTGGAGCCTGCTATTACCGCCATCATTTTCTTTTAGTAAGGGTTGGTCTTAGTCGAGTCAGGGTCCGCGTGTCAAAGCATGTGAGACTAGGTACTGAACAACAGAGGAGTCGAGTTCAGAAAGTGGTCATTTGGCCCTTGGAGTCGAGAAGGGGTGTCAGAGTCAAAACATGTGTAAATGATACAAGTCTATTCCCAAAGAGTTGGGTCCTATCATAAAGGAAGTTTTACGTGATGAGGGTCGACGCAAGTTGTTAAATATAAGTCACATCGGCAAGTGCAAGAACCATCGTCAAATCATTATGAGGGATGAAAGATTGAAAAATCACGGTGCTCGTATCACATATCCTCTGCAACCCTTATCAATTGTACTTTACATGCCCCAAAATGTACTTATCGTGTGGATGTGCTGTGGAAAATATTCAGTTCGCTTTGAAACATCCAATCACCGTGAATTCAATGTTCCCTGGCATGTTTCCACCTCTCACACACTCTATTATAAAATTCGGATGTTCGACATGCATTCTATTCACCTATTGAGCTTATGCATTGTTTGTAGTTTCTTCTTACAAGCCCAGGTTGATCAAGATTCTTCCCTCGGGCCCATAGCGGATTCACCGCATGCAGAACAAGTACGAGTTGCATCATGGCAGCCTCCCAGATCATAAGGAAAGGCATGTGAAGTGGCAGAAGCATCGGGCCCAAGCCCCAAAGTTTAACATTTATAAACAAAGATCCGAAAGTCAGAGCGTCCTTTGAGCAGTTTGGATGCACGACCTTTTGCAGAAAAATCCAAGGATTCAATATGAGATTGGTTGAGCAGTTTGCACTCAGTTTCAATGGCTTCCAGATGGTGATTGTGGGTGTCACTATCCATGTAATAGAAGAAACTATGTCGACTGCGACAAAAATCCCTCTGCATGGCAAAAGGTGGTTCAAAGGCATGTCCTTGGACACGTTGTGCTATGAAGACTCCATCAAACGAGAATATTTAGATGGGAAGGTCGAGGCGGGCGTTCCGAGTAAAAATTTGCAAGAACCTTTTCAGAAACTCCTTGGAGTAATCAGGAAATATTTCATTTGTGAGAGGAGATTTGACAAAGTACATTCGCATCACATTACATTATTGATGCACTTCACATGAAGGAGACCATTAAACCTACCCTTTTTATTACACCAGAACCTCCGAGAGATGGTGGACATTTCCTAGGCTGAAGAAAATCAATCAAAAAGAAAACTCTCTCATGTCTTGCTAATTAAATTGTTGGTAGTTGAGGAACTAAAACGGTTGGGAAGCGACTGGGATTCATTCTTGCTCACAACGGGCATCCCCAAACACCCAAAAGGATATTTCCCTCTACTCACAGAAAGGGTAATATTACACCATGCGGAGGTTGAAGAGGGAGAGGTCGCGTAGAAAGGAGAGGAATTGAAAGCCCTATCCCCCTAAGAGAAACTGCCCCGGAGGAGGGGCAGGCCAAAGAAGAACAAGGAAGTTGGGGAAACCCGAGTCACAAGAGAACCGCGTGCAAAGTTAATCATCGAAGAATTACTTATGCGCGCCATTCGGATGGAACTTATCGAAGGTACAAATCGAGAAGGACGGAGAAGAACGAGGAGGATAGATGATAAAAGTGCAAATGTTCGTGAGTCATCTCAGTAGTTGAAACAAGCACAACTTTCTATCATCGAGATTTACCAGGAAAACAGGGAACTAAGACAGCAGTTAGCAGCAAAGACCCTTGAGGTGTCAGCATCACAAGGCCGCAAAGGAAATGTGGCATGACTCAAGAGACAACTCAGGGAAGCACAGGATATAATCGTTCAGTTGCATGAAGCAAAGAGGATGTTAGAGGAAAGGAATGCAAAGCACTTCAAAGAAGGTGAAGTGGCCAGAGTTAAAGTTCGTGCAACTTTTGCCAGCGCACAGAAGAAACATGATTAACTAGGTCTATTTTTGTATTCTCAAACGCAATGTAGATTTCGACAATTTTGAAAAGGGCATCACCCTTAAATAGTTTTGTCATTTTGGTAATGACAATGAAAATCAACAGTCACTTGCCATGAATGCACCCCAGCAGATGAGAACGTGACAGAAAATCAAGGTCATTACATTGGATGGCGGGAGTCTGACAGAACACTTGATTGTTCATAAACCCTATCAAAGGAAGGCATCGACACATCACTCTCCTCATGATGAGACCCTGCTTGTAATACCCTAAGGAGGTGCCCTAATTTCATTATGAATTCTAATTATGTTTTATAGGATGTTGAGCCAAGTTTATATAAGCTGGTGGGCTTATGTGTTATTAGGCCAGAGAGCCTAAGTGTTGAAGGCCAAGAGCCTAATTTTTGTACATGTAATGATGCACATTATTAATATTAAAATACCTCTACATGTGGACCGACCACGATGAATGAGTGATGGGGGACTAAGCTTCCACAAAGTCTGGGTAAGGGAGAGGGGGCTAAAAGGTTGGGAGAAAGGATAAGATTAGGAGCTTAAGTCCTTAAGAATAATATTTTATTATTATTCCAAAACCATGTGAAAATTTTGTTATATCCTAAGTCCTTGGAAGGACAGGTGACTCCCAAGGAGGAGGAGTGTGCTTCATGGGAGACATGTGTCTTCCCAGGCACATGCAATTTAACCCAGGAAATGAACCGTGTTGGGGGTTCGACCTCCCATTCTCCATCCTCCATCTGAACTCGTGGGTGCCCATCATTGAACTTTGTTTTTCGTGTTTTGTGCTAGATATTTCACCGGAACTGTAGAAGTCTCTGCATGGAATCTTTGTAAACCTTACGCAGCTCCGAAACTAGATTTGTGAGTCTATCCTTTGTTGTTGGTTGGGAAACCCAAATGTCCTGTAATTTCTAAGCCTTGCTATGTTGTAGCATCTGTTTGTCACCAATTTGGTAAGCCTGTGTCTGTGTTCCCAGTTGGTTGTTTCAGTTGTGCAGTTCTTGACTGCGTGTGGCTTGCTGGACAATGTATGTTCGTGCTGAGCCTCATGGTTGCTCGATTGTGTTGGAAATCGAGTTGAGGAAAACAGGTTGCCAAGCCTATGAGCAACTCTCTCTAGGCGAGAGAGTGTGTTGAGGAAGTGAGAACTCCTGGAAGGGGTCCCATAGCTACCACGGAGCTCAGAGACTTCTGATCTGGTCTGTTGTTGAAGCCCAAGGCAAGGGAAGGTTAGCAGTTGAAGAACTACCCGGGTGATAGTGAAAGTGTATACTCCTGGGGTGGGACAGGCAAGTGGGGAATGAGAGTCTGTGAGAAGTGGGCATAAGTGGATCCTGGGAAAGAAACCTTCCTCTGTAACTGTGTGACTACCCTATTGACCTTGCCTAACCTAAGAATCACTTTCCCGGTGGAGCTTAGTCCCAAATCGGGGGTGACCTATTGTTGAGAGTGATGAGCAACGCGGTCTAAGGTTGGGAGGTTCGTGGAAGGTCTGCACATAGTTGGTGTGTTACCATCATACAGTTTCAAAGATAATTATCAGTTTGCGTGTAATAGTATGTTATGTATGTCTGTGATACTTGCATGATTATCATGTGTTCTGTTGCACAAATGAATTATTTTTAATGCAATTGATTATGTATGCTAGCAATAATTATGTGCTTACTCCGTGTTAATGCATTTGAATTCATTAAAATGCATATTATATAAGTGTTATTCCACAGTAGCAATACTCCTGGTGTGGGTTGACAGCCCGAGGATGTTACATTTTGGTATCAGAGCTTTAAAGGCTAAGTGAAGGTTGTGTTGGTAGCATTGCTCGGTATTTGGAGGGTCGGGGATGTTACATTTTGGTATCAGAGCTTAAAAGGTAAGTTAAGGTTGTGTAAGGTAGCGTTACCCAACCTATTGGTGGTCAGGGATGTTACAATTTGGTATCAGAGAAAAGGTTACAACACTAAGCCTAGATGGGCCATGTTAGTGGAAGTTGAGGCAAGAGTTTCAAAAAGAATTGTTGTTGAAGTAGACAAAATTAAAGTTATGAGCCCATGGTTTCAACGTTGAACCTAGATGGGTTGGATAAGTGGTCTTTGGACCCGAGGGTTCAAGTAGAAATTGTGTTTGGAAGAACTAATTTTGCACCCTAGAATGTCCCTGAGTGCCAAGAAGTTACCTTGGTCACATTACGGAGCTCAGGAGAAGCAGCGATATCGTAAAACCACAACTGAAGTGGTATTGGGGCTGCAGAGTAATTTGGTTTGTAGGATCTGTTCGAAATGAAGGAAAACCTTTTTCGATTGTCATATCTAGAGAAGGTGCAGGAAGGTTATCCTGGAAACCTTTCAGAATTTCGGCAATCGGGAGAAACGAGATAAGAAGATGCACGAACTCTCGATACCTGAAACTCCAAAATCCCAAGAAATATCTACACCATAGATCGTAGGAAAGGATCTTGACTGTTGGATCAAGTAGGTGAGTAGATCATAATTTTAGAATTTCGGCAATCAGGAGAAATGAGATGTGCGGATGCTTGAAACTTTGAAACAAAAAGCGAGCAAGGTGGGACCCAATGACATCGCCGAAGGTTACGTGGATCTTCTTGGATTTTCCACGTGCCACCGCCTTAGTTGGTGAAAGTTTTACTACATGGGCCCAAAGGGTAAAGTAGATCGAAATTTCAGATGTCGAAATATTGGGGAGAAACAAGTGTGGGAACTCCCAAGGTCCAAAGTCCTGAAGCCCCGAGGTCCAAAGTCCCGAAGTGCCAAAACTTCGAAGACAGAAAGACCATAATGAATTTCAACTGTTGGATGATGGGTAAACGTGGACCATTGATCCACTCGAATTCGCGATTTCGATAGTCATAACTCCGAGAGATAGTTGTATGTGCTTTGAAATCTCTGAAGGTGAAAGCCTGAGTAGCACCTAGTAGTTTAGCATTTAGTCATGACTTGTGATCGCATGGGATGGGGACTAAGAAAAAAGGGGTCTATCACTCGAAAGTTACAGAGCTGAGCAGAGCTCGGAAGATTCGTGAAATTGAAACGTTTTCTTAAATCGGATTGGTTTTGAATGTGTGGAATTTGTTAAGGAGAGATGGCCTGACAAATTCTGTTTTTTTGCACGTTGTGACTGTAGAAGTTTGACAAGTGCCAGAACTGATTAGAATTTCCATGGAGTGCAAAGAAATGGAAGAGGCACAGAATGCTTCAAGTTAAGAAAATGAAAGAGAAGGAATGGATGCCCACTTGGGAGTTGAAGGATCGAACTCCAATGGGAACGGAAAAGAGATAGATAAGGAAGGAAATTTGAGGAACATCATTGAAAAATTGCAGAAATATACGCAACCTCGCCGAGCAGATAGCATAAAGCTCAAGAAAACTCAGGAAAAACAAGGAGAATTCAACGTAAAGTTGTTAAAGATTTTGGACAGAATATAAAAGAAGTTGGATAAGGAGAGTGACTCAAGCAAAATAGGGAGTCACCGAACTTATGAGGGGAGAAGCAGATCAAGGAGTGCTGGTAGACACTATCATCACTCCCAAAGTCACTCCAAGAGAAGGGCACACAGTAGTTCAAGCCCATCTCCTACCAGAAAGCACAGGAGATCTAGAGTGGATGAACTGAAGGGAGAAATGAATAAGATTAAGCCTCCTACGTTTGATGGAGAACATAATAAGGAGGAAGATGCCAAAACATGGTTGCTTGGTATGAGGAAATATTTCCAACTGCAGAATTATTCCTCTCATGTAGAAGGAAGAATTGTGATGTAACAATTGAAAGGAAAAGAATATATGAAGTGGGATCAACTTGTGCAAGTACAACACATTAGAGAGAAATATATCACGTGGAAAGAAATCAAGAGGTATTTCAAGAATAAATACTTGACTAAAAGGTACTATGAAAGAAAGATGAAGGAGTTCTTCAAACTCAAGTTGGGAAACATGACCATTGATGAGTATGAATGAAGGTTTCTAGAATTGTTGAAGTATGTTTCGTTCATCAAGGAGGAGACTGTCAAGATTAAGAGGTATCTAAGTGGATTTCCACCTTCCATTGGGGACAAGATTTAGTATGATGACCCTAAGACTATGGAAGAAACGATAAGAAGAGAGAAATTATTATATGAACAGCAGAGAGAAAATCCTACCTTCCAGAAGGCTTGGGAAGACAAGAAGAAGTTCAAGAAAGAGCAGAGACAAAAAGGAAGCAAACCTTCCTTTTTTAGAAACAATCCTCAGGGACAACCATCTTTTAGAGATCCCAGAAAGGCTAAAATGGGTGGACAAATGCCAAGACAGACACCTATGGAGTGTTGGGGTTGTAAAGAAAACCATAGGTATATAGATTGCCCCCACAGAAGTGATAAAGTGAGATCCTTCCACAATGTTCAGCAGGCTAAAACAGGGGAGGACATGGGCAGTATAATGCCAAGGATCTATGCAGCCCTGGACAATAAGCAATCCAAATATCAATCGCACATGATTGAAGTGGAAGGTATGATCAACAACCATGCCTCTACTATTTTAATTGATTCAGGAGCTAGCCATAGTTATATAGATCCTAGAGTGGTGGAAAGTTTGCAATTGTCGAGAAGCAAACATGAAAAATCTTGGTTAGTGCAGCTGGCTATAGGAACCAAGAGGAAAGTCACTGAGTTGGTTAAGTCCTGTCTAGTGGACATGAATGGACTGAGCACAAAGGCTGAATTGAGAATTCTTCCTTTAGGTTCTTATGACTATTTAATTGGGATGGACTGGTTGGACCAACACCATGCCATCCTGGGCTGTTGTAACAAGGCATTCACTTGCCTAGATGAGGAAGGTAATTGAAAAACATTCCAAGGAATTCCCAGAGTTGTTGCTATCAGAGAAATCTCAACAATGCATCTGAAGAAGTGCTTCAAGAAAGGCTGTGAATTATTTGCAGCCCATGTGGAGGAAACACCTAAGGATAAGGTGTCAAGTATTGGGGATCATGTGGTACTAAAGGAGTTTGAATATGTATTTCAGGAGGTACCAGGATTACCTCTGAAAAGAGATATTGACTTCTCTATAAATTTGATGCCTGGAGCAGCTCCAGTGTCGAAAGCTCCTTACAGAATGAGTATGCCAGAGCTGAAGGAACTACATTTGCAGCTTGAGGAGCTTCTGAAGAAGGGTTACATACACCCAAGCATGTCACCTTAGGGATCCCCAGTTCTATTCGTGAAGAAGAAATATGGAATGCTAATATTGTGTATCGATTTCAGACAATTGAACAAAGTAACTGTAAAGAACAAGTATCCTCTGTCGAGGATTGATGACCTCTTCGATCAGTTGAAGGATGCAAAGATCTTTTCGAAGATAGATCTCAGGTTGGGATATCACTAGGTAATAGGATATCACTAGGTAATAATAAAGGATGAATACATCAACAAGACCGCCTTTAGAACAAGTTACGGTCATTACGAGTTCACAGTGGTTCCCTTTGGGTAGTCAAACGCACATGTTGTTTTTATGTGCTTGATGAATGGTGTGTTTAGGGACTATCTAGAAAGGTTCGTCATAGTCTTCCTGGATGACATTTTGGTGTATTCCGAGTCAGAGGAAGAGCATGAACAACATCTGAGGATGGTGTTGTAGGTGCTAAGAGAGAACCAACTGTATTCCAAGATGAGCAAGTTCTCGTTTTATCAGGAGTAGATCCATTACTTGGGACATATTGTTTTGAAGGATGGGATAGTTGTAGATCCTGAGAAGATCGACGCCATTAGAGAATGGTCGGCGCCCAAGAATTTGATAGAAGTCAGATCCTTTGTGGGTCTAGTTGGTTATTATAGAAGGTTCATCACAGGGTTCTCGAGGATAGATCACCCTATCACTTCCCTGCAAAGGAAGGAGAAGAAGTTTCTGTGGACAAAAGATTGTGAGAAAAGCTGTCAGTGATTGAAGCAATTGTTAACTAGTGCTCCAATCCTGAGGATTGCAGATCCAAATGAAGATTTCATGGTATGCACCGATGCATGCAAAGAAGGACTAGGAGGAGCCCTCAGTCAGAATGGGTTCATAATCTGTTATGAATCCAGAAAGTTGAAAGAGCATGAAAGGAACTACACAACTCATGATTTGGACTTAGCGGCCTTCATTCACACTCTGAGGAAATGGAGACATTACCTCATGGGAAGAAGGTTTGAATTGAGAAAACACCATAATGGTCTAAAGTATTTGTTTGATCAACCAACCTTGAATGCTAGGTAGAGCAGGTGGTTGGAATTTCTCTGTGAATATGATTTTGATATCAAGCATATCAAAGGGAAGGAGAATAAAGTGGTTGATGCACTCAACAGAAAAGTACAAGAATTACATGCTACAACCATTAGCATGTATCATACTGATATAAAGAGCATATTTTTGGAAGTTGGAAGTGTCGACTTGGAGTACAGGGAATTGGTAGCGAAGCTACAACAAGATAAGACACCGCAAGGAGTGGAAGATTATAAGCTAGGAGATGATGGAACACTCTTGTAAAAAAGTAGAGTTTATGTACCTAATGTCTAGGATTTGAAACTGGTGATTCTAAAAGAAATGCATAACGTGCCTTATGTTGGGCACCCTAGATATCAGAAGACCATGGCATCAGTCAAGAGCCATCACTTTTGGCGAGGTATGAAGAAAGAGATTGTTGAATACATCGCCAGATGTATGGAGTGCCAGAAGGTTAAAGTTGAGCATGGGAACCTAGTAGGGTTGTTGCAACCTTTACCCATTCCTAAGTGGAAGTGGGAAGTGGTGACAATGGATTTCATGATAGGATTTCCCAGAACAAGCAAGCAACATGATTCAATCATGGTGGTGGTGGACAAGCTTACAAAAGTTTCCCATTTCATTCCATTAAAGACAACTCACAAGGCAACAGATGTTTCCGACATCTTTATGAAGGAAGTGGCACGATTTCATGGAATTCCCAAGACAATTGTGTCCGATAGAGACCTGAAATTCACCTCGAATTAATGGAAAGGGTTCAGAACAAATCTAAACTTCAGTACATCCTATCATCCTGAGTCGGATGGGCAGACAAAGTGGGTGAATCGAGTGATAGAATACATACTGAGGATGTATGTGATGGAAAAACCATTGAAATGGGAAGACTACCTACACTTGGTAGAATTCTCCTACAACAATGGGTATCAAGCATCATTGAAGTTGAGCCCATTTGAAGCACTTTATGGCAAAAAGTGCAATATTCCAGTAAGCTGGGATAATCCATATAACAGAGAAGTAGTTGGGCCAAAGTTTCTCAAGGAGATGGAAGAACAGATGCTAAAAATTAAGCAAAAATTGAAAGCTTCCAAGACAGGAAGAAAAGTTATGCTGATAAAAACAGAACCCACAGAGAGTTTAAGGTGGGATATCATGTTTTTTTTAAAGTAAAGGCCAATAGAAGTTCCTTGAGGCTGGGAAACTGTTCCAAGTTGGCAACCGTATTTTTTGGGCCATTTGAAATCCTAGAAAGGATTGGGCCAGTTGCATATATGCTTGCATTACCTGCATCCATGACTGTACATAATGTGTTTCATGTTTCATTGATTAATAAATATATACCTGATGCTAATCATGTAATTGATTGGAATGTGATTCGGGTGGAGAAAGAAGGTGGCCTGCAAGTGCATCATGTGTGCATATTGGACTGGAAAAGAAAATAGATCCGGAATTCAGCCATAGGGCTTGTAAAGGTCCAGTGGACCTGGTACAGTCCTGAGGACCCGGCATGGGAGCATGAAGATGCAATACGGGCAGAATACCCACATCTTTTTTAATATTTTGGAAATCTTGTTGATGTTGTGTGAAAGTTGCATCAAGGACATTGTAAAAATAAGGGGAGGGGATTGTAATACCCCAAGGACGAGCCCCAATTTCATTAGGAATTGTAATTATGTTTTATAGGCTGGTGAGCCAAGTTTATATAAGTTGGTGGGCTTATGTGTTATTAAGCCAGAGAACCTAAGTGTTGAAGGCCAAGAACCTGATTTTTATACATGTAATGATGCACATTATTAATATAAAAAACACCTCTGCGTGTGGACCGACCACGATAAATGAGTGATGGGGGACTAAGCTTCCACAAAGTCTGGTTAAGGAAGAGGGGGCTGAAAGGTTGGGAGAAAGGCTAATCTTAGGAGCTTAAGTCCTTAAGAATAATATTTTATTATTATTCCAAAACCATGTGAAAATTATGTTGTATCCTAAGTCCTTGGAAGGACAGATGACTCCCAAGGAGGAGGAGCATGCTTCATGGGTGACATGTGTCAGCCCAAGCACATGCAATTTAATCCAGGAAATGAACCGTGTTGGGGATTCGACCTCCCATTCTCCATCCTTCATCTAAACTCACGGGTGCCCATCATCGACCTCTGTTTTTGGTGTTTTGTGATGGATCCTTCACCTGAACCGTAGAAGTCTCTGCGTGGAATCTCTGTACACCTTACGCATCTCTGAAACTAGAGCTGTGAGTCTATCCTTTATTGCTAGTTGGGAAACCTGAATGTCCCGTAATTGTTCAACCTTTCTATGCTATAGCGTCTATCTGTCACCAGTTTAGGAAGCATGTGTCTGTGTTCCCAGTTGGTTGTTGTAGTTGCACAGTGATTGACTATGTGTGGCTTGCTGGCCAGTGTATGTTTGTGCTGAGCCTCATGGTTTCCCGACTGTGTTGGAAATCCAGTTGAGAAAAACTGGTTGCCAAGCCTGTGAGCGACTCTCTCCAGGTGAGAGAGCACGCAGAGGAAGTGAGAACTCATAGAAGGGGTCTTGTAGTTTCCACAGAGCTCGAAGACTTCTGGTTCAGTCTGTTGTTGAATCCCAAGGAAAGGGAAGTTTATCAGTCGAAGGACTGTCCAGGTGACAGTGAAGGTGTATACTCCTAGGGTGGGACAAGCATGTGGGGAATGAGAGTCTATGAGCAGTGGGCATAAGTGGCTCCTGGGAAAGAAACATTCCTCTATAACTGTGTGACTGCCCTATTGACCTTGCCTAGCCTAGGAATACCTTGCTCGGTGGAGCTTAGTCCCAGCTCCGGGGTGACCTACTACTGAGAGTGATGAGCAACACGGTCTAAGGTTGGTAGGCTCGTGGAAGGTTTGCACACAGTTGATGTGTTACCATCATACCGTTTCAAAGATAAGTATCACTTTGTTCATCATAGTATGTTATGTATGTATGTGATGCTTGCATGATTATCATGTGTTCTATTGTGCATATGAATTATTGTTAATGCCATTGATTATGTATGCTAGCAGCAATTATGTGCTTACTCTATGTTAATTCATTTGAATTCATTAAAATGCATATTATATAAGTGTTATTCCACAGTAGCATTACTCCTAGCGTGGGTTGATAGCCTAAGGATGTTACATTTTGGTATAAGAGCTTTAAAGGCTAAGTGAAGGTTGTGTTGATAGCATTTCCCAGTCTTTGGAAGGCCGGGGATGTTACATTTTGGTATCATAGCTTAAAAGGTTAAGATAAGGTTGTGCAAGGTAGCGTTGCCCGACCTGTTGGTGGTCGGGGATGTTACATCGCTGATAGTCGAACCCCCATGGAAAAGAGAAGCGGTTATGATGCAACCCAATACAGTTGGTTTATATTCATGGAAGGAGTATACGAAATGACATTTTAGCGGAAACAAGCAATTTCCTAAATACTAGGGATAGTAGCTAGAGAGCAGGGCATCCCAAGCGATGCCCTAGCCTATATATTTTTTTCTTTCGATGTAAGCTAGGTTGGTTGGCAAACTAGTGTAGACAGTGACTATTAAATGTAGTTTGAGCTCGATCAAAATTTAATGCAAAATTCCTGAAGATTTGATGAAAAGATTCTAATTATAGCAGTTGGATGTATTGTTTCCTTTCTTTGCGTACATACTTCCTATATTCTTTATTCATATATATTTATGTCTAAATAGGAATGTAATTCCGAACTTGGAATTCACTGCGCAACGCCCTGGGATTTGCGCCATTTAGACAAACCGTCTTTCCTCTAAGTTAACTCTAAATTCATCCTCAACGGTGCTCTAAGTTGCTTCATGTGTTTTTCTCCTCGCCACACACAACGATTTTAAACTAAAAATTGTTGCTTACTTAGCCTTTATCCTCTCAAGTTCAGTTACTGAGTCACTTGTTTCTATCGTCTACCTTAAATCGACTCCATAGCTCGAGGTCTTACTCTTTTCGCCAATAGAACCATAACTTGTTATTCAAAGGTGTTAAATCTAGCTAACAACTTAAAGCTATATCCTGTACCGAGACAATGTCTCTTGAGAGAGCCCTCTCTAGGTCTGAAAGGCTAGTTTTGGATCTCAAAGTTAGTTTGTAGGTTGCCTCTGTCATTCATTTCTCAGTCGAACGAAGTTTACAGAGAGATAACACATATGATGATATTGGGATAATAAAAAATAGAACTTAATGTGTTGAAGGGGAGTGGAATGTCATCCCTCAAGTTGTCATCTAGCAGAAAATTGAAGTGCTCGCTAAAATGGTTACTCGAGTTCAAATATCAATCTTAGTAAGCATGCTCCAAAAATTCTATATTTAATACTAGGTGGGAGTCTTGATGACCTTGAAAGCACACATTTGCTTTGAAATATATGTAGCAACTTTGTGAAATAACCTTACTTTTAGAAGAAGAAAAAATCGGGTGAGGAGAAAGGGGTTGGCATTCCATTTCATCATTTTATTTCATACCATGCAAATGGTCCATGGGACATAAAATTCCAAGTATAGCCCTATTGTTGTGCTAGTTCTATGATTCATCTATTGAGAATAGTTTAGGATGCATTATTTAAGGAGCGTTCAGACTTAAAGATCATTTATAGATCCATATTGATAGAATTGTTTTTAATGAGAATAGTGTGATATTAGTTTTTGTAAACTAATATTGATGGAATCGATGTGCTTTACAAGGAATCATGTCAGTTAAAAATGTTCTTCTATAAGTATTTGAGAACTAAATAATGAATGTTGTTGCAGTGGAATTTCTTAACCCAAAGAATGGCCATGCACACATGTCATGCTTAGGATGAACTATAGTTATATGTTTATTAATTTGAGCCTTATTAATTTTGAACCAAAAGTAAGATTACCTCCTAACTGTCCTCTTAGCTTTATTTATCTTAGCTTATGATAAAAATGTGTAATAGAAATTAGAACACAATAATTCAACTAAATTTGATAGCATCTCATTTTTAGGTCCTTGGACTTCAATATGCTCTTCAAAAAATATCAAATACACTTTATTTTTTTAGTATCTCCTTGCTTCATTGTGAATGGTTTTAGTGATAGAAAGGGCATTGCTCAAAAATCAAAAACTACTTTATGTTTATTTAAATCATTTCAAAAATGAAAGTAGATAATGGAATGGAATGATGTTGATTTTGGATGATGGGAAACATGAAATAAGTTCAAACCATACAACTAACAACTTTTTCGTAACAAATTCCACTATTGATTTGTTGGAAACTTTAACTAATTATAAACGAACAACATATTAAAAAAAAGTGTTTCGAAACATTAAATATAACAGGTTTATCAACCCACAAAAACTAAAAAAGTATTAAGTCATATCAATATGTAGATGATTTTATAAAAAAAGATTTTTCACTACTTGCGTTGCATTATGTGCAAAACCCAAATTCTCGTCTAACAAACCATCAATCATTTCCAACCCAATTCTTTAAGTTTCAACTAGTCTATGAAGGAGTAACCCTTAAATATGAATAAACAATGTTTCCAAGTCAAAGATATTACACATGCATTATTACAATTACTATCATAATGAGTGGGCCAACGAGTATCTTTATTGCTTTTGAGTCGAAATCTCCAAATATATATCTAAAACAAATATGAAGTTTAATTCGCTGAATTTAAACATGACTCATCTTGGGATATGTTTAACACTAATATTGTATTGACTCCTTTGATGTTCCATGCCATCATTATAATTTATCTATTATGTTTAGCACTAAAATTGAATTGTATTGACTCCTTTGATGTTACATGCCATCATTATAATCTCCCATATGTCTAAAGAACATAGAGATTATAAAGCTAACCATGGACAACCCAAAAATTCAAAGGTGCAAGGACATGTTGCCTTTTTGAGGAGGCTACATCTTGTAGGGAAATGAGCCCAAACACACTTTGAATATTTTATATGCTTAAAAAATCTAATATATGTATAGTATCAATTCCCTTTTTATAATGAGCTTCCCATATATTGCAATGTCGATTCGATGTACATGAAATATCCCTCCAAAATGTAGTCTTAATGGGGATATCCCTCATCCAAACCCCGTCTCTTTTCATTCCCTTTTATGTGTTGGTTTGTATCCATGAACTTATTTACATGATATCACGACATCAGTTCATTTCATTGCTTTAGTTATTAGCGTGCTTCTCTCACTACATTTAATATGTAAAATGTGTTCTTATAAACTTAATGAATGTGTTTCAAAAGTAGTCAAGTCTCAGTGGCGCAATTGGATTTTGAGGATTTTGTTTTATAAGGCATTCAAGGTTCAAAACTCATGGTAATTGGGAGGAGACAACCAAAAAAATCTAGGCATGTTAAGGATTGGTGTATCTTGAGTTGGGTGCGATCCCCGGGTGATTTTGACAGCTTATATGCTCCTGGTGTGTGGTTTCTTAGACCACGGGCTAGTCCCACATGTAACAAACATGCTAGCAAACAAAAAAAAAATGTGTTTCAAAAGTAAATCCTCAAGGACTCTAAAATACTACTATATCTAGTTAGTTTATGAATATATCCTTCAAAGAATATAGCAATTCATACTACAACATATATTGTATAGATGTGTGTTAGTCATTATAAATCAAATTGGTTTAGAAGTTCACTCGAAATTAATGTCTCCCCATGACCAAGAAAATGAAACTACATATATGCATCAAAAAGAAAGTTTGAGTTCCAGAGACTTTCTTTGAGGTTGTAGAGGGTGTTGTTTTCTTGTAAAGGAAAGAAATAGTGTTAGGCAAGAAATAACATACTTGAACTAGCACTCATAATAATAATAGGGACCCCGGCCAGAGAACAACTTGGTGCAACACCTCCCAGAGAATTCCATTGAGTCCTTTGACCAGCTCTATGACTAGTTCCTATCTATCTTCTCCTTGTGGGAGGGTCGATGTGTCTTTCTAGTTGAATCATTGGAAACTATAAGGGTCCTCTTGCGAACTCCCACTTGGGATATTTACCGAACTATTACCAACCACCAAGCAAGAAAATGATAAATGATAAAATAATAAAATGAAAAAAATGAAAGCATCTACCAATTGAAAAAACAAGAGACCTTGGTGTTGTATATGGTCCATCCAAAACTTCTGTTTCAATTACATCATCATCTAATTGTCATTGCCTCAACGTTAATGTGGTTGGCTGAGGCTAGAGATAGTTCAATAAACATCATTCATTCATTTTATGGGTTAAATATGTAGGATAGAGACAAAGTTCAAAATTTAGCATTAGCATATGGGAGGTTTCAATATTTCCAAAACTAACAATGCTTGTGAGATGATTGTATTTTGGGGGATATATTCCAAGATGCCTCTTAATCCATTTGTTACTTAACATAAAGGAGTGGACAATGGAGAAACCTTGAACCTTTCCAAAATCATATTCTTAGTTAATAAATCTTTTTGAAAAAAGAGTTCTAACCACATTCTAGGTTTAATAACAAAATATCACCTATGTGATATATCATATGAAGTTTCATTTAATTGGATTATATGCCTTATCAAAATCAAATTCAATTATTAATATAGAGGATCCACATGTTACATAAATGTTTTCCAATACATCACTCTTTAAACCAATCTAATTAATTTCTCTAACTTAATAATCGATTGGAATATATTGATAGATATGGATGTTAAGGTTTTTGCCAAAATTTTATAATACACGTTAAGGTTATTGGTCTAGCCTCTCTAAGAGTAATTGAACCACGGTTGAATTAAGTATCAAGTTGATTCATTAGATTTAACATAGCCATATTCTCAATATTTTTGATTCATTAGATTTAACATCGCCATATTCTTAATATTTTTGATTAATTAGATTTAACATAGCCATATTCTTAATATTTTTTAGATACATTTTGGATAATGTTCCAAAATTAAGTTCTAGCATTTTTCATTGCGGGAACCACCCTCCATAAAACATCAATCATTTGTGAGTATGATTAAGTACATTTTTATCTTAAGAAGATTTGAAGGGACATCAAACAAGGATGCATCCCAACAACCCACTTTACAAGGGACCTGTGCCCAACACTAACACATGAAAACAATTATATGTTTAATCACAAAAAAACTCTTATTAAAATTTAATCACAAGAGTATTCAAAAGGTCTCAATAGGATTTGTAACCTAGAAAAAAAAACTCCAAATTCCTCTTGTTTAATATGCTTAAGTAGGTGATTCCAAGCTATACATTCTAACAATATAACATCTTGTCTCATTAAACCAAGAAAATTGATTTTGGAAATCACAAATCTAATTAACAATTTTGACAAGTGTCTTCCATCCTTCCCTATCACTTTGTAATCAAGATCCCACTCATTGATTTCCCCTTATGTAACGCAAAGAATCAAAAGAGACATGTTCATTATTCCTATTAAAAAAGTGAAGGAAAAGAAAAGAAAAATAATCAAATAAAATAGAAAAAAAAACTGTTTATATCTTTAAGATATAAGCATGATCCATAGACAAAGTTAATTCAATCATGTTTCGTGAAAGGAATAGACAAAGGAATGATTAGGATAAAAACTTACAACAAGACAAAGAGAAGCTTGAAAAGAGACAAATCATTTAGCTATGGAAAAGAAATAGACAATGCATAACCCCTATTTTGTCATAAAGAGAGTGTTATTTATAACAATCAAAGGAGTTGGTAGAAATGTTGTAGCAAGCCAATACTAATGTTGCATATGCTTGAAAAGTGGTTTCAAATTCCATTGACATAAATAAATACTATGTAGATTCCAATGCCCTGGTTAGACCATTCACAAAATTGAAAGAGATGACCATGAAGAATAATAGTGTAAATTTGCAAAAACTTTGAAAATCACTAAAACTTGTGATATCTCCAAATATTGTTTAAAGCCTATATCAACATTGTTTAAAGCCTATATCAACTAGAAAATTATATATTTTCATTTCTTCAAAGATAAAATATTAGATTTTATAAAATGTTAGATTTTAATGAAGTTAATTAATTTATGACATGAAATGACATTATAATGGGACATTAATTATAGAAATTTTATATTTCAAGTGGAAATGGTCAATTTCAATAAAAAGAAGGAAATTGACTTCCATAAAAAATTAGGATAGTGGTAGGTTTTTAATTGGTACTTTGTTGCATACTAGTTACTCATTATCTTTCTAACTATGCTTAAAAATGATTTATAAATAAGAGATATTTATAATAATAATAATTATGAATATGATTGATAAGAATTTTTTTTTGTGATAAATTTTTTTGAAGAAATATATTTTCATTGATCATTGTTATTTGATTATAAGCTCTATATAAGTCTGTGTATTGAGTATTTATTTATATTTCCTAGTAATAAGATAACCTAGACCACAAGGAGCCATACATTCAAATGAATTTTATTCAAAGTGCCTACAACCTTGTATCATAGGGATTGGTAATTCTCATCTTTCTTAGATTGTAAACACATGCAAAGAAGATTTGAAGAGGGGAAGAGACACAGGTTGGAATTTCTTTGTATATGAAATCGAGTTGTAATGGAAGGACCTTTGTAAATCAAATTGAATTGTAATGGAAGGACCTTTGTAAATTAAATTGTATTGTGATGGACAGACCTCAAGCAAGATTAACAATACCAATAAACTTAAACCAATATTACACTTTTAAGGCTATGATCTTTTAATATTTCAAATTCCCTCTAAGACAATAAGGAATGGTCAAAGAGTGGAACACTCATGTTTAAGTGTAGTTCAATCCTATAAGGGAGATATTACTCCTATTATCCTTCTCAAACACATGATTGCAACGTATTCAAAGGATGGAAATTGGAGCAACAAGAATTCTAGCGAAAATGGGGGTAGATTTAGAGTAGGTGCAAGGAGAAGTATGAAAAGGTGTAGTACTCATAATACAGAGTAGGTACCAAGGTAACTAATTCTCAAGGTCCAAGATCATGGCCAACGTTTGGAAAAACATAATCCATACTGACAGTATGACAATATGACCACATCTAGAGAACCAAACATTAGATGCTCAAAATGGAAGGATGGTATAGACATTAGACTTTCTAGAGTTGAAAACCAGATTCTAAGTAACTTGGTATCTGAAGAGGATAACACCTTACAAAACATACTCAAATTATAAATGAAATAGTGGAATTCAACCCAAAAAACTAATATGGAATGGAGCAATGCTAAATTATCAGATATCAAAGGAATCCCCTATAAACTTGATGGAGCACATTAAAGTAAATCAACTATTAAATGGTTATTGTCCTCATTAACAAGCCTAGTTAATGATTCCATTACCAATTCAATTTATCACATATGGGACGGATATGGAAGTTAAATGCACAAGATTACATGCTGGAAAAAGGAGGATTTAGGGGTACTTTAATATCCCATGCAAATACATCAAGACAAGAATGTAATCAACCTCCAACACATGCAATTGAACCAAGTATATAATCGATGGATATAAGAGGCTTAAAAATTATGCTTCTCAAAGGAATCATGGCAACAATTGGGGATGAAATCAAGGGCAAACACCACCATAGGATGAACAAGGAGAGGGATTATAAGAATTCCCCCCACTTGAACCCTAAACCTCAAAATTAACTTCAACAAGGGAAGTCGAGAGATGACAATATTTGCATGATGTGGGCCACACAATATACATTCTACAATCCATTATAGGGTATGTAAGAACGTCTATCTTATACAAAATTGGAGCTTCTATTCTTGTTTTTTAATTATGGTATGATCCTTCCTTTGGGAATCCTAATTTCTTTTTTATTCTAGTATCCTACACGTTGTAGGAGTTCCTTTGTATTTGGTTGTCCATGTATGCTCTTCATGCTATTCTAGTATGATTCTTCTATTATGCATAGGAAACTAAAAGGCCCTTGCAACCTCACCACTTTCTGCCTCCCTTTCAAACTCAAATGCATATGTGTTACCATGTACTCTATTAAAACAAAATATGACTAAGAAATACAAGAGTGATTAGGTATCTTACAATTCTTCAAATGAACTTGACACTCACTATTGACACGAAGTTTAAATTTTTCTACCCTTGAAAACTAAAGCTTCATCTTTTCCTAAGTCATGGAGTCGTCGTTAGTCCAAAAAGGGGAGTCAAATCCTTCCATTCATTTTTGGGTTTCGAGATTCATTTTTTCTCAAGGTATGATCTTCAACCATCCTAATTTCTCAGTGCCGAAATCCTGAAACTGTTTAACATATTAAAAAATAAATAAATAAAAGTTGGGGGGGGGGAGAAATAAAGGTTACATTTTCCATCGCTTTCCACGAAGTTCTCTTTAATACGTAATTAACTAAACTCCTAAACACTATCATCTTTCCCTTAATATTTCGCGATTCGGGTTTCCCTTAAGAAGTTCTCTAAAGCCCATGATTTTTGAAGGCAGGTAAGAAGATTAACCCAGAGCTATTTAAATGAGTTGATAGACTTTGATTCTTTTTCAAACAGATATCTTCCCGAGTGTAATCTATACTCATTGATTGCCCCCACTTCACAAAAATAAAAAAATGAATATAGACAGATGGTGAAAGGAAATCCAATATTGATTGCCCCCATCTAGTTTAAAGAGATGAAGAAAGGAAATTCATTATATTGATTTCCCTCATCTCAACATTTAAATGCTTGGAAACAATGAAGTGGTGAAAGGAAATTCAATGTGGGAAGTCGGATAAATTCACCGGGGTACTGAATAGGCTCGCTGGCAGTGAAGCAATATCCTTGTATCTGATAAAAGTTGTTATAGATGAGTTACAAGATGCTCTGATAATTTCTCTTCTTTTCGACTGGATTTTATCATAGATTTCAGGGATATCCTTACCGGACACAACACAAACACTTACCTTGATGCAAACGAAATCACGTGAAACTTGATAGGATGGTTGATTTGGTTTTGATTATCTTACACATATTTGAGTGTAGTTTCAGGAGAAGAAGTTTATTGAAAACCCGCTCGACATAGTCAGAATTTTTTTTTTTGAAGATTTTTTCAAGGTTAACATTGAGAACCTAATCTTGTTCGGTTTTTCTCCAAATCTGTTTCACAGAGCCAAATCATTAACTCCATTAACCAACTAAGGAACTTGGTCTACATGTTCTTCCTATCCCACAAGGAGAATAGATCCCTAGATGGTGCCTAATGTTGACACAAAGTTTAAATTTTTCTACCCTTGAAAACTAAAGCTTCATCTTTTCCTAAGTCATGGAGTCACCCTTAGTCCAAAAAGGGGAGTCAGAGCCTTCCATTCCTTTTCGAGTTTCGAGATTCAGTTTTTCTCGAGGTATGATCTTCAACCATCCTAATTTCTCGATGCCGAAATCTCGAAACTGTTTAACATATTAAAAATAAATAAAAATAAAAAAGGGGGGGGAGGAAGAAATAAAGGTTACATTTTCCGTCGCTTTCCACAAAGTGCTCTTTAATCTGTAATTAACTAAACTCGTAAATGCAATCATCTTTCCCTTAATCTTTCATGATTCGGGTTTTTGTTTCTACTAAAGCATTTTCGAACTCTCAATCGTCGAACTCCCGATCCTCGTTTTTCCGAAAACTTAAAAAAGTAATTAATCATTAACCTTTATTAAACAAAGCATTAATATGTGATTAGTGCCTCACTAATCCCATCACAATTTCACGATCTGGGGTTTGCTTATGACGTATCTCCTGACAATAGGATCCTCGAAGTTCCGAAATGTGAAATCGTGTTTTCTTTAAAACAAAGTCTAAAATTAAGGTTAAATTGTTTTTGAAACAAGATTAGTGATAACTAAGTTGCCTTTCGCATTTTGGTAATTCAGGAAGGCAGTGATTTTCAAAACTCCAGTTTCAAAATCGATGATATACGGAAGTATTAATAATGGACAAATGGAGATATTTTTTATGCAAAAGCGTATCTACAGGCATATCTTTCCATTAAAGCATTAATTTTTCATCGCCTGTGTGTGTATGCTCGTTATAACACGAATTAAGGGTTAATAAGGTCTTGTGTTTTGAACTTCATTCTTATCCTTTACATCTGTAGCAAGTCACATTTATCCAGTTTTATACACGTTTTCTCTGTAAATAGGTTTTTGGTCCAGTGCAAATATCATGGCACCTAAGAAGGCACCCAAGAAAAGTGAGGAACCTGCAGAAAGCTTGAGTCCAGATGGAGACGTTATATCTAATACAATACCACATGCCATCAATTCCATAAAATCCTAGAGGCAAATTTTCGAAACTCTGGATTATGAAATTACAAATTTCTTTCATGACGTTGACAACAAACTCTGAGATATAGTGGAGTCTGAGCTTCAAAAAATAGCTACACGACCGCGACTCATGACTTATAACGACATGATCAGTTGGGCCTTAGAGCAAATAGATGTGTAGACGAGAAGAATTATGGACAACCGAGGGGTCATCATTGGCTCTTTCAGAGAAGAACATGTACAAGTAATGTATAAACTGTCTCCCAGTCCCAAGTATACTTATAATAAAGATTTCGTGAGTGTTTTTCAAAGGAAAAAATGTTTTGAGTCGAACCAAATGTATCCTGGCATAATAAAAGACCGGTGGAGAAACAAAGAAAAATTCAGGGCCGACACCCATGGCATATACGCCACAGCCTCACTGAATGAGTATATGGTCTATGTGGCGATGATGTGATGTAGACTTTTTGGGAAGAAAAATCCCACCCATTTTCCTGTAGAATGGGTCCCTCTTTTGCAGGAGGCAGTAGAAGGTTACAACTTCAATTAGGATAAGATTTTATCCGATAACATAGCAAAGGAGGTCATGGAATATCAGACTAGAAGATCAAATGGCCAACCAGTAGCCTTTTATATGTCTACATACATCATGGATGCTATATGCTTCTCAACTCCTTTCCTTTTGATGAATTAGAGTTGGAATCCGATTTACCCGGAGCCTATTCATGAATATCATTCTAAACTTTCGGAAGAAAACCAAGTTCTCATTCTATGAAATTTTTCATTTCATGGTGATACCACTACATCAGATGTTGTATGAATATGTGCCTCCCTGCATTTCAGAGTTGGTCACAGGAAACCTCAGGACAATTGTTGACTGGTTTATAGAGGAGAATTTCTCATACATCAGAGTTTTCGGGTGTTCAATCCCTCCACAAGCACTCTCAAAATTCCTCCATGATAGACTGGTGTGCAGGGAGGTAGCAGGGAGGTGGAATTGGTATAGAACTAAAAATGTCTCCAAAGAAGTCTTGGCCAGTTTTTCCCGTTCAGATTGGGAAATTTTCACTACTCAACTTGGGTCATTCTAAAGTTGAAGCGGCAGCACTGGAGGAGGTCAAATTGGTAGACCTCGAGCATAGGAAGAACGATCCTTACCAGTTAGTAGGAAAACACATGGCCCACTGTAATATGAAGGCTTATGAACATGAGAAGTCCCCTTGTGATGACCTGTTCAAAGGGACTAGGACCGATGAGGAGGTGTTAGAGAGGGTACAGACACTATCGTCTGACTTGCAAGCTACTTTTCAGACCTTCCAGAAGCATAGACAGAGTGGTCTGCCCAAAGTATTGCAAGGAGAAGCAATCACCCTTCCTCAGAAACAAGAGGATACTCCTCTAGGCCTCGGACAAGAAACACAAGATAAAGTCAACCTCGAGTAAATTCCACAAGATACTGAAAGGTCCTCACAAAATGAAGAGGCCTTATAGACAGAGAATCCAGAGACTGAAAAAGAGAGGAGGCCCAGGACACCTCCCGAGTCCAGTAAGTCCACTCCCCCTTCATCACCTGCTGTTGATGTCAATATACCTAAGGCCATAGGAGAAACAAGATCTATAGAGCTAATATGTCCCATAACTTCCTTAACCCATTTACAGTCCACCTTTGGGCTCCCACAGATGGGAACCATATATGTTGGTGATCTCACCCCTATCTCTAGAGATGAGATCCCTCCTTCTGATTATTTTTTCAAAAAAAAGAGGAAGGTTGCTCTAAAACAAGAGATGTATATGAGAGAGGGGTGTATGGTGAAGAAGCATTGGGTCTTGGTAGATGGCCAAAATTTGGAGGAGGAGGATTTCGCTACAGAGGTAGTAGGATCCATGGGAGCCATGGCAACAACAAACCTTTTTACTGTGGATAACATGAGAACAAGGATAAATAAGATTAACCACATAATAGCTCAATTGCAAGATCAGTTAAAGAATGTTGAGAAAAACATTAGAGAAGAGGTGAATAAAAGCTTGGAGCAGGCCAGAGCTGTTGGAAGCCAAGAAATCCAATCACTCAAAACTAGCCTGGATGAAATGAACCAGAGGATACAAGCAAGTCAGGTGCAAGTTACTCAGCAAAAGGAGCTTGTGAAAAAGATACAGGCTAATTTAAATTTGACAGAAGGTTGGGTTGTAGACTTAAAGGCTTTCCAAACCCTCTCGCTAGAAGCACATGTAAATATAGAATCTGAGCAACAGAAATTGATCTCCAAAATAGAGATCATATAAGATTACTTTCAAGAGGTAAGCAAATCCCTTGATAATATTATTTTACTGGAAAAGGAGGCTAAAGTAGCAAGGAATACCTTTCAGAAAGCAGTTGCATGTTCAGGAAATAGGGAGATGTTGAAAAATCTAAAGCTTTCTGTCACATAATAGATAAGAGGAGACATCATGCTCAAGGTATGGAAAACGAACATAGCCAAAAACAAGAAGATAGTTAAAGAAATCAAAGACGACTGTGAGGGAATATTTGATTCTTTGGATAAGAAAATGTTAGGTATTGAAAGAAATGGATTTTCTGAACCACTGGGGCAAATAAACATTGTGAAACAACAGTTGAATTACAAAGAGGGCTTGAAGGAGATTCAAGCGGAAATTTCATAGTTGAAGGAAATCGATGCCAACCTGATAGACAGATGGCTGGTACAGCCTAATTTAAAGTTGCAAGTGATCAGGTTTGCCGATAAAGGTTTCAAAGACCAGTTTCCAAAGGTCCAAAGAAAGTTTTATCTATTCGAAACTAAGGATCTTCCAACACCACCTAGAAATTTTGTTCATTTTCATAAGAAATGTATTGAATGTATAGCATCAAAGGAGGGAGAGACTTCAACTAAACAGGGAAGTATATTTCGAAAGCTTACACTATTGTAATGATATACCAACAAAAGTTAATCATGCAATGGTTAAGGTTGCAGTTTTGTAACTATTTTTTCCCCTAAAAAGTAGGAGATTGCTAACCATCGAGTATTGATGACCTTGTATAAATACAAGGAGAGAAGACTGGTGCCATGATTTTTTCTTTCTCTAAAAAGGCATTATGACGAAGTAATTTTAAAGAGACTCTGAATTAATAGAAATGCAAATTGAAGATTCTGGATTTTGTCAAGTCTGAGTTATGTGTTCTCCTGTCTTTTCATCTTTCTTTCATATATTTCATTGATGAATGCTTGACTACAATTTAATACAACCTCTAATGTGGAAATTATTATTCTTGTTATTTAAATCATTTACAGTTTTTCCTCTATATCGTTTATCAGCAGATACAAGACCTGAAAATGTTTAGATTTCAATATCATATGCTTCATTAATATTTTTCTTGTTTCATAGTCTTCTGTTACAACGTGAGATTCCTCTTAAATTGATGCCTCACCTTGTTAATATCTTTATGTTCTTCCTCATACCATGCATGTTTCCCTTCTATTAAATTTAACTCAGGTACAAGAAATGACCTTTGATTTAGTCATCTTATTAATTCATGTTTTAAAATCATTCTCTTTACATTGTGAAATAGAGATAACAAAGCCTAAAAAGAAAACATAGAATTATATCTCCTTTACCTTTATCCTTCATGACAGTACCGGTTTCAACGCAGCCTAACATCGAACCCAGTCTTTCAAGTCAAACCAACATCACTCTAAATTTATTTAACACTATCTTACAAACAACAAATAACCGGCTTGAGTTAGAACGTTCATGGGCAACAATTGAGAGAGATATCAACATTCAAGAAAACTAGGAATTCCGATAGAAACAGTTGAGAAACCAACTATAGTCCTCACCTTTTTAATCATTGATTTTTATGTCCTCAACTTCCTCTATCTTTTCATATGCCTTGACAGTATACTTTAGAGTCTTAAAGTATAAAGAAAGGAACAACATCTTCTCGGCACCATTGCCGGGGAATGGAGAATTAAAGATTTTTCCCTGGGAAGAACTGCATTGGCACTTTCTTTCTTTCATAGTGAACAAATTTTGGAAACCTTCTAAGGCTACCTTTATATTTCACTTGGAAAATCCACACTGTTTAAACTGGCTCTTAACTAGAAGAACACCAGGAAGAATCCAAACGACAAGCAAATTTCGCCTTCTTCTGACCCAGAAAAAATTCTAAAATAAAGAAGATACTTTCGGTAGACTACCTCATCGACAAATAAAATTTATCAACTTAAATCTACACAGTCTGACTCCAAAGATCAACACAGTGAATCAATTATTCCACCCCCTTACAGGGAATACTCCGCTGATAAAGTTACAACCCCTTATTCAAATTTGGTTCTGCTTGTTTTTAAGACTGAAGCTTTCTCAATCGTTTCCCACACCAACAAAAAATGAAGATCTACCTCACTTCCTGTTGCGACCGAATCTCCCTCGCTTCTCGAGGTTCATTTTCCCACCTCTCAAAACTCAAACAATTATCCTATATATCTTGTCTCAACTTCTGTTGATTCTCCTATATTTTCACCCTGTGATTTTGAAGGAACTAGTCCACATTACCCAAGCTCATTTTTCTCAAGTTTCCTTCCCGTCGATAACCGATTTCTTGAAACCCTTCCTTATAACCCCCAAACATTTAACACTAAATCCACAATGGTTGCGGATGGAGCGGGTGGGGTAGGAGGTGTTGCTGCAGGTGGTTCAGGAGGAGGAGTAGGCAGCCAAGTACCACCCCCTCGGATATTTGTAAAGGTTGCTGCAAGATATGCCCCTCTAGTTCTACCAGTCCCTCTCCATGATTTACCAGAAAATTACATGAAAAACCTGTCCAAGTTCATGGGAGAGGGCGATTTAATGGTAGCTGAAAACATAAATGTTTTCGATCAATTCGCAGACATTCTTGGATTGGAACATGAAGATGTTTACTCCAGACTCTTGGTTCAAACGTTTGAAGGGAAAGTGAGAACCTGGTTTCGAGGCCTAGTAGCCAAATCTATACCTTCATACGATGAACTTGAAAATGCTTTTATCAGACAGTGGGGTGAGCGGAAAGACCATCTTTATTATCTAATTGAATTCGGGGCTCTTCGAAAGAAAAACTCTGAATCATTCCTTGAGTTTACCCAACGATTTAATAAATTGTATAATAAGATCCCAACCGAGGTTAAACCCTGACAACCTGCAACAAAAGTGACTTTCGACAGAGCTTTTGACCCCGACTTCTCCCTTTTATTAAGGGAGAGAAGATCAGTAGATCTTACCAAGATGCAAGATGATGCCTTGGAAATCGAATCTAACATGATGGCATCAGGGAAGATGAAAACCAAATTTGATACTAGAAACAAAGAAATCATAGATACATGGAGTAAGGAGGACCCTCTTGATCAGGAAGATCCTCAGAAGACAAAATGGATGATATGGCTAGAATAATCAAAGAACTGTCAAACAAAATATCGAGAATGGAACTAGGTCAAGCTAAGAATGAACATTACCCTAGAAAGGAGTTCAGGAAGAACCCTAATCCTCAAAACCACCAAAAACAAATTAAGAATGAAGATAAAAAAATCCAGACCCCTTTTAAAAGTGAAAAATTTATAGGGGGACAAGACGTAGAGGAGTTCGAGGAGTTAGAAGAGGATATGAACAATCTTGGCGATGACTGCTTACAACCTTATATAACAAGATACAATTATGAAAAGTCTTTGACTACAGAGTATAGAACTGAGAGTAACAAGAACATCAGTGTTTCAAAAGATTCAACCTATCATGGAATAGCGGATGGTATAATGACCGAGCTCAACTAGAAGTACAACCTAAGACCTAGAAACATGGCTTCCATGACCACTCCAGTTAAAAAAATACTGTCGAGGGTTGAAACTGATGAAACAATTTCAAAAATCACTAAAAAATAGATTGAAGGGACTTGGACTACTAACATACAGTCTATTAAAACAAAGACAACGGAAACACCACCCTTGAGCACACAGAAAATAGACACCCCTGTTACAGAAACAAAGGCCCCTTAACCAAGGAAAGATAAAAAGAAAGGGTTGGAGACTCAAACCATGGAAAATGACAAAACCATTGGAAGTTTTAATGTAGAGAATGAAATCAATAAGATCAAAATCTCTATTCCCCTTGTTGAACTGGCCAAAAACCCGATATACCGAAAACAAATTGCTAAAATAATTAGTTTTTCAGAAAATGAAAGTCAGGCCGATGTTATTAACTTAGAAGATGATAAGCCTAACACAATTTTCGGCCCACACTTCGAAGGTGCTAGAGACATTGTTGCCCCTTTGTACATAACTTTGACAGTCTTCGACCATCTGATCCATAACTGCATGTTAGATTCTGGGGCCTCTCACAATGTGATGCCTAAAGCAATCATGGACAAACTCGGCCTAGAAATCACCAGGCCTTATTGAGATTTATATTCATTTGACTCAAGAAAAGTCAAGTGTATAGGTATGATAAAAGACTTAGTCGTAAACCTTGCATAGATACCTACAAAAAGCGTTTTAATGGATGTGGTTGTCGTAGATATACCCCCAAAATATGGCATGCTCTTGTCTCGGTCTTGGGGTGCTAAACTTGGAGGTTCTCTTCAACTTGATATGACGTATGCAACAATTCCAGTTTTCGGGGGACAGTTTACGCGATTGTACAGGGAAACCAGGTTAGCATTTACGGTTAGTGACCCTCTTAGCCCAAATAATTATCCTGTATATATTGTTGATCAGGATTTAGGTAATTGTATATTATCTATAGATGATGATGTTGATGCATGTATAGAAAAAAGTTGTATGGGAAATAAAAAAGAAAAAGAACAAATAGAATAGAATGTATATAACAATGGTGTTTGGAAAATGTTTTTTGACGGTGCCTCATCTTATCTTGGAGCTGAGTCTGGAGTAATTTTTGTGGAACCTGATAGATAATTCATTGTCCCTTTCTCTTATAGGATACAGTGGAACATTGACCACACTAATAACGTATGTGAGTACGAGGCTCTAGTGTTAGGGTTAAAGGCTGCTAGGAGAATGAAAATTAAAAACTTGGAAGTTTTTAGTGATGCATAGTTAATCGTGAAATAGGTTAATCACTAGTACCAAGCCAAACATCCTAGGTTAAGGTTGTATCAAAATTGTGTTTGGGACCTAATCGAAAATATTTTCTCTTTTGTTAACATTCACTTCATTCCGAGAGCAGAAAATCAACAGGCGGATGCTTTAGCCAAAGCCGCTTCGACTTTCGCACCTCCCACTACTTTCAAACTCAAATATCATATACAAATGAGACATAGGCCTTCCATACCTAATAACATACAGCATTGGTAAGTCTTTGAGGATGATGAACAACTCCAATTTTTTTTAGAAATAGTAGACGAGTTCAACAAAACGCATGCTGACCAAGAGAACCAGAATGATCCTATCTGGATCATGTGGGAAGGGCAAGACCCCGAAGAGTTCCAGGAAAAAATTGCAAATCACCGTATGCTATTTTAAAAAAATAATCAGATACCCAAGAGCCTGATTCCCTTAGAAAGGCTTTTTAATCAGGATGACATACCTTTGAAGACTACCTTACAGCCTCAGCTGAAAGAAGTCAAAGATTGCAATATAGGTACCGAAGAGAGTCCTAGGTTAGTTAAAGTATCTAGGTACCTGTCTCCCAAAATCAAGAGTAAATATATTGAGTTGCTTAAAAAATACAAAGATGTTTTTGCCTAGTCTTATGATGAGTTAAGAACTTATGATACGACTATCATGGAACATAAAATTCCATTAAAACCAGGTGTCAAACCTTTTAGGAAAAAACTCAGGCAGATTAACCCTATCTTATTACCGGTGATAGAAAAAGAGGTCAAAAAACTCCTAGATGCTAAAATCATAGTCCCACTGAGATATTCTAAGTGGGTAGCTAATTTAGTCCCAGTGAGAAAAAAAAAATGAGATCAGATTGTGTGTCGATTTCAGAAACCTGAATCGGTCATCACTCAAAGACAATTACCCATTACCTAAGATGGATCACGTTTTAGAAAAAGTAGTTGGAGCTAACAGAATGTTTATGATTGATGGTTTTTCAGCTTACAATCAGATCGCAGTGCATCAAGACGATAAATAAAAAAATGCTTTCACTACCCCTTGGGGTACGTTTATGTATGATAAAATGACTTTTGGTTTAATGAATGGAGGGGTAACTTTTCAGTGAGCCATGGATATCGCTTTCGTGGATGAGAGAGATAAGTTCATTGTTATCTATCTTGATGACCTGAATGTGTTATCTAAATCTGATGCAGAACATCTAATACACCTTAAACAAACCTTTGATAAATGTCAAAAATTTGGTTTGTCACTCAATCCCAAGAAATCTCATTTCACAATGCAAGAAGGTAAACTCTTGCGCCATATCGTGTCTAAATATGGAATCAAAATCGATTCAAAAGGGTTGAGGCAATAGACACTATAAATTTTCCTAGAAATGTAAAAGAAATTCAGTCTTTTTTAGGAAAAATAAATTTCTTGAGGAGATTCATCCCTAACTTTGCTGAAATTGTGAAATTGATAACATATATGCTCAAAAAGGACAGTGAAGTGAAATGGAC
>ML778533.1:354193-390840 GCA_009831015.1 Picea engelmannii
GAGAAATCTGACTCTCTTCTGTTTTCCATAAACACAATGCTCACAGAAGTCCAAATCAATTTGTTTAAGATCTGGCAACAAATTTATTTTGTGAAGTATCTGCATCCCCTTCTCACTCATGTGTCCAAGCCTATGATTCCACAGTGTTGTATTCACTCCTGTAGAAGCTAAAGAGATAGAATAGTCAGTATTACCAGTACATAAATACAATGTACCTACCTTCTCTCCTTTTGCTATCACCAATGATCCTTTGATGACCTTCCACGTCTTATCTATAAATATGGATATACAACCTTCACTTTCCAATTGCCCTGTTGAAATTAGATTTTTCCTTAAATCTGGAACATGTCTTACCTCTTTCAACAACCATTGGTTTCCATTGTGTTGCTTTAGTTTTACCTTTCACATTCCAACAATTTTGCATGGTGCATTGTCACCCAAATGAACCTGTCCAAAATCACCTTGAACATAATCTATAAAATGTTTCTTATGGGGTGTGGCATGAAATGAAGCCCATGAAATGAATCCCCTGAATCTACTACCCAAGACTCAGAAATATTATCTACAGAAAGAATCAAAGCATCTTGCAACACATCACTTGTTACGATTGCTTCCTGATTTCTCTCCTGTTGTCCATCTCTTTGTTTCTTTGGAGCTCTGCAGTTTTTCTTTAGATGTCCTTTCTTCCCAAAATTCCAGCACTCTATCTTTCCAAGTCTGGATTTGGATCTGCCCTTCCTAGAATTCCCATGGTTCCCAAAACCCTTTCCTCTATCCTTTTGTCTTCCCATGTTCTCCATGTTCAACGCATTTCCTGATGTCTTGCCTGTGCTTTTCCATCACATTTCCTCACTAAGGATAACACCAACAACATCATCAAATTTTAAAGTATTTGAACTAGAGACAGAGTTACTTACAGCCATGACCAAGCCGTTCCAGCTTTCTGGCAATGAGCATAATATTAGAAGAGCCCTGACCTCATCATCAAAGTCCACTTTTACAGAACTCAGTTGATTAGTAACCGTATTAAAATCATTTAAATGATCTACAACAGACCCACCTTCCGACATCTTCATATTAAATAATCTCTTCATTAGAAATACCTTATTGGACACTGAGGGTTTTTCATACAATTTGGCCAATGCATCCATCAAACCCTTTGTTGTCTTTTCTTTTGAAATATTGAAAGCCACTGATGCTGTCAGGCTCAGCCGTATCGTTCCTAGAGCCTTTCTGTCGATAATATCCCATTCTTCGTCCTTCGTAGCTGTTGGCTTCTTTTCTATTCTTCCCAATGGTAGGAATAGATCCTTTTGATATAAATAGTCTTCCATCTGCATCTTCCATAACTGGTAGTTTTGGCCATTAAATTTCTCGACCCTAAACTTTCCATCTTGCAACATTGCTCCCACTCAAACCAGGAACCCTCTTTTCCTGCGAGTTGCCTTTTGCTCTTATACCAGTTGTTAGAAAAAATAGGATCGTGGAGCAATAAAATAAAACAAATGCGGAAACAAAACACAAAAGACACACAACACAATAGAGACACAGATTTACGTGGTTCACCTAGTGTGGGCTACGTCCACCAGAGAAATTGCCAGGTCCTTCCTTTATTATTATCCATCATATGAAGGGATACAACCTACAACAAACTCGTTGTAACTTCCTCTTCTTTATCTCACAGTCTCCTATCTCAGAATACAATATTCACCATCAACAATAGCTGCAATACATTTCCCTCATAAAAGAGGGTTGCCTTCTAGGGAAAAAAACCCTAACATAATCTCTATCGTTAGATCTACGACCTTATAATGAACGGTCCAGATTTACAATGAAATTACAATATACATTTACAAGGCAATTTTTCCTTCAGGGGCTTCACCCCCGAACCCCCGCTTGCCCCCAACCAGGGGGATAGCCCCCTCGAACCCCACAGAGGGGGTACCCCCTCTATGCACTCCCCCGCGAGGAAGAGTGTACATACTTCTGGGGTGTAAATACATCATGGGGTATAAACACGGATGAAAGTAAAAGACCTCTGAATCAGGAAGATAATCAGGCTCCACAACCAACAGGCACAAATCCCCACTCTATAATCCAACTCCTACTACAAGCTATGGGAGGCTTCCCTAATCTGAACACAAAAAAAAATATTCACTAAAGATAAGTTGACCAATTCCTAGTATGAATGTCTAAGGTGAAGGTAGGAGTTAATTTTTGATTTACTACTCTGAAATGATAAAAAAAAAATTAGAAAAAAACATACCAACAAGCTAAAATGACACTCAAACCAAGGGAAATAACTCTTGGAAAAGCACAAAGTTGAGTGTTAGATGCCCTTACCAATTGGGAGATGAATACCCTGATTTGGACCTTGGTAAAAGGTTGTAACGAGAATGTTATCATTGTCCTACACTTTGAAACCCAAAAAGTGATAAAAACACAGAAAACCAACAAGTTAACGGTACCTTGGTGGCCACCCACAAGTATATAAATACACTAGATCCATAGATATAGAGGTGGGGAAGCTAAGGAAACTAATTAATAAAAATATTAGTGGCCAAAAACTTCAGATCTGTAAGTAAAATGGATTTTCCATCAATTTGGAAATTACTTGCATCAGGCGGGGTTAAAACCCCCCTAGGGTCAAAACCCCCAAAAATATTCTATCAATAAATTTTGGTGTGTAATGACTGGAAATTGTCTACTTTTATTTCAAAAAACCAATGATAGGTTGATAAATCAAATCTGGAATAACAATGAAGGGGTACCAATGAGATATATTTTCTTGTTCAAACCTTTTAGTGAGGTTTTTTGTTGAATCTGATGATAGATTTGTTGTAACAAACTTAGATATGAAAAAACACCTTACAATAGCCTCGCGAAATATGTATTTTAAGTGCAAAAAATCAGAGGGTAAAATATCATTGGAAGAAAAATAAATCTAGTATTAAAACCCCAAGGATTTACTAGCTATGGAGATAAAATTTCAAACACAAGTTAGATAAAATATTTTTGGATTTTTTATTTTTTATAAAGAGGAAAAGGAAAGGAGATTAATTGATTTTTAAATAAATGGATGGTTGTAGTGAGGTTTACCTTGGCCTTGCTCTTACCTTCCAAAGTGTCGAATTTCAATCACAACCCTCTCTTTGTCAATTGTGCACTTTGGACTAGGGAATGGGATTGGAGTCTAGCGACTATCCCACCCAGTCTAGTATAGAATAGTGATACAATATTCTAAATTCTGCCAGGAAAGCTCCCTCAAAGGAGATGGTCTCCAACCATTGGGTTGACTACGACACCAAGTAAAATCTTATTATTGCTGAAGGGAATATTCCCGACAAGGGTCTATCCAACACTTGGGTTTGACTAACACACAATACCAGTAGAGGACGAGATGGAAACTAGTGTCTTGACCTCTTCTTCCACATGACTATGTAGCCCCTCGATGGATAAACCCAATCATTTTGTAGTAATCTGGAAACACTTGTGTCTATTATATGAAGCATGATTACAACAAGCTAAGAAGAATCAACCCACAAATAGCACTATAAAATAAAATTTCTTATTGAATGGCATAAATGATCTCACAGTTCAACCACATCAAATGAAAGGAGGGGGGTAACCTTACATAGTTTTCTTTGTAACAACTAGTTTTACCACTCTCCCAAAATAACATTTGTTGACTTGTCATCCACAACCCAGAGACTAAGTCATTATAATAAAATTAATTTTTTCAACAATAAAATATTCCCACAAAGGGATTCAATTTAACTAGAAGAGGCAGCGTCCAACTCACGTGAGGCTCAATGACTAACATTGATGGACCGATTTGCTTAGAATGTTGTGTCGTTGGCTAACTTGACTCTCAAAGTGTCAAAATTCTACTTCTTTAACTCCAATGACTATGTGAGTGGGAAGATTCACTTGTAGAATGATGCCCATGACAATGGGAAAAGGTCTACATTAAAAAATTGGGGCACCAATCTAATAGAATAAGCTCATCGATTATTTCCTTGACCCCACGTTCACCTTATTTAGAACATGTGCCCATAGTTATGAGAAATGGTGGCTCCATTTAGTTTTAATTGAAATGTGCCAGCAGTCCAATATTTGACCCATGACTCTCCTTTGACTTGGAAATAGTGCTAACAGTTGGCTTGAAGAGCAACGACTTGCTTGATTTAAGTGCCAATTAATTAAATTGGGGGGTTGAATTACTTGAGTGAGAACGAATTAACTGACTAAGGGAGATTTACTTTGGTGAGCTCAATGATTTCCTTCGAAAGTGGGTCGATTCACTTAATTGGGCATCAATTTGCTTAAATGACCAACATTTCATTCCCAACATTTAATGCTTGTTGGGCTCCATTTTTGCCATATTTCTTTGCCCAATAAAGTCAATATTTCACTAGTAAGTTGTGTCCATCTATGCCATAAACCTTCATTAAAAGTCATTTTTCACCATTACATATCCAGTGTAGTTAATACATCATTTTCCTATGTTTTTAGTGATTAAAGATGATTATATCATAGTTTTGTTGACAATGGTTCATTTTAAGAATTCCTACAAGTCAAGCATCTTCTCCAAGTGATATTCAACATTCAAAATTTTCTTACATTTACAGTGGTCCTCACCAAGCTTTGATTTCATGCATAGGCCACAGTTGTTAGTATGAAAGAAAACTGAGTTCATTTCTTGTACCATCATGTTCAACATTCCCATACCCAGTATTGTAGCTTAGCTTATTGGTGCATATCCAGGAAAAAATTGAGAACATGGGTTTTCTCCGTAGCGACATCAACACACTCTCACATGTTTCAGAACATGCCCAGGTCACACGTGTGGACCTTTAGCTTAGAAAAACACCTCAGCCCAAATTTGTAGCAATTGCCAGAATAGCAACAACAACTTTCAAACACACTTTCCAAGGCGATGAGCTTGAATCTCAAAAATCGGGAACATGGATGTTTTCCAGAATGATCTAAATTGGTTCCTGAGAGAGCAGTTTTCCAAAATCAGAAATGGACAGGGAGATATCTATGGTTTTATAATATGGGTTTGCCCAGATTTATTTGGAAACAGTTTTCAAACTACCAACTTTTGCCTCGATTTCCATGCAGATGAAGACAGATCTCAAAAGTCCAAGATATGGGTTTTGTCCATAATGTGATAAATTAACCAAAAATTAAAACAAATAGTGACCAGATTTCATTTGATATGAGTTTGGGGGATTGGATCTAATCCTTCCCATTCAATTTTTGTGTATAAATATGTAATCATCAAGAGGAGGGGGATTCAGTAAGTTGGTATATGGGATAAATTCCTTCTTGTAATAGAGGAGCCAAGAGCAGGGTGTTGTAAGCTTGTAATCAAAATTTTGGTTTTAATAAAGAACTACTAAGTTTTGGTGCATCAATTCATCCTAATATGATCTTTCCTAACAATGTTGGCCACCTGGGAAGGGCCCCTCAGTGTGGGTGAGCGTTGCTCTGTTTTCTTAGCATAAGGTTTTCATATTTCATTTGATTTCATAAGTAGAATTCCTCTAATTTAATTGTGAGTTCTGGTTTTTAAATGTAGTCTTACTTTGTTTTTTTTAATATAACTCTTTATCCAATATAGCACTTTTCCATGAGTGGAATGGTAACAGGCTCACATTTTAGTTCAAGTATTTCTTTGTTGAAGGAACATAATCATGGTAGCACACCTTCTTGAATGGTTTCATTAATGAAACAAAATAGAACTTTGTTCCACACATAGCATTAGTTAATAGTTTGAACTGAATACATGATATGCCTATGTCTTGACTTCATTTGGTTTATAATTTTGCAGTATATACAATCCTATTTCAATCCCACAAGTGACAAATATATATTTTCTCGAAGTTATAAAAACGAGACAACAGTTTGGTGTTAAACTTAGTTTTTGAATTTGTAGTATGTATATATATAGCATATTTGATTGTGATGTACCTAGTTCACATTGTTTGTGGTCCTTGAAGTTTTATGTGCAACGAGTGTATCAGTCTGTAGTTTTTTCATTCCTCTTCCCAACCTTTTAATTGATTTTAGATTGAAGTGTGTTTCCTTCAAACATTTAATGAGTCCCATGTGTTGAGATAAGTGACAAGAATATGTTTGAGTCATACTTTTACAAAGGCTAGATATCTGAATGCAGAAGTGCAGAGTCACCTTAGAAGATTTTCCTGTCTTAAAAAATACAAGTAAGGATTTGTTGTTAGTCTCATAGAAAACATACAAATGTTTCATCCTAAACTGATAAAAAACAATGTTAGATTTTTATATCATAAACAGAGTTTTGAGTAACCTATTATTGATCGATTTGGGACATCAGTTTAAGGGACATTTTGTTGTCATTCTTAGTAATAGATTTCATTTCTTTACGAACAAAAACTATTTCTTTTGAACTTGAATCCACCCTTTTTATCGATAACGTGAACACTTAAATTGTAAAAATGAAAGATTGCATCCCGAGCCTCGTAAGGGGATTGGGGCAAAGAATTAGTCTCTTGCACTTGAATTTGAATTCACATTGCTTTTATTTAATTTTCCACGGTCACTATAGAAAACAATCATTGAAGGATTAGAATATTAGTTAGCTACTCTTGCAAAATTGCATGAACGTCTTCGTATAAAAGATTGTAACTCAAAGCCCTTATAGAAGTCATTGTCCCCTATTCCAATGATACATTCCTTGGTGTTTCTTTTTATTGTTTTTCCTTGATTTTTTTTCTTTGCATGATTTTTCTTATAGTTGTCGGCATTAGGATAGTTAGCCTCTGATAATTCATTTCATGTGCTTGCACCTCTAAGTTTACGAACCCTCAGGTTGACATTAAAATGTAACAAAAATTATCACTTATAATTTACCCAACATTTTTAATATCTTTGTCGAGGAGGTGCTAAAAGGATTAGAGCATAGGTAGGTTGTTCTCACAAATTCTCTATTTTGTGTGTAATTTATATACAGTTTCAACTTGAGGGAGGAGAAGAGGTAAGACGCAAAGGTGCCCTTACTTCAGAATATCTGAAGGGGTTCTATCCCAACGCATTCACTTTGGTGAGTTTCTCCGAAGCCTCGTTGTTGTTGTTTTTATGCAAGTGTGTATTCTTTTAGTTTGATTCATGAAAAGAAGAGAAGGCTAACTTGTATGAACTAATAAATTGGTGACAGGAGGATCCTAGTAGTAYGGTGGMACTTCRAGTACATGATTAGTTTRCTTTCATTTACTTTAAGTGTGTTTCCTTTYCATTTCTTCAATATTTTTATGGTTTTCTTTTGGGAGTTGTAAGATCCCCCATACACTAACCCCTATGCAAGAAAGGACCTACCATCCAGCAAATGAAGGATGCTCAAGAGTCTATTGAACAAAAGAGGAAATGTTACTCCAAGAGCTTTCTCAAATTCTAGTAGCAACCAGTGTCTCTGCCTCTCAGGAAGAAAAAATATTGACCGCAATCAAGAACACACCTACCTATATGGAAGTGATAGAAGAAAAAAAGTTCCATGAGCCACATCCACAAGAATATCTAGAAGCCTTATTTGATCACCCTTATCAAATTGTTGAGTAAAACAAGGAATCATGGACTGCATTCGATGGAGAGCAGCCATTAGAACCTGAGATTGAGGAATTCTTGACACACTGTTACCCATGATTTTGGTCATCATGATGATGTATGGATGATGGTGTACTCAGGCTCTTCATAAGAACTTTCTCCTGAGAAAAGTTACTTTCTTCTCTTTCCAGAAATATCATTTTTGAAGGAGGTTCGTAGGCTACTACTATATTTTCCTACGAGAATGCATGATTCTTGCAGGCTACTTTAAGCCAGGGTGTGAGAAGTTCTCATTGTGTTGAACTGCTAGGGTGCGAACTCTTTCTAAATCAAGGAAAAGATGAATTCTCGATGCTTCTAGAAGGGAATCTTCTAGAAGGATGAGATGGCATTCGAATGGTTATCCTAGTACTGGATTCCCTGATATTTTGGGATCATTCTTATCCAAGTAACTAATTCATTCTCTCCTATATATTGAGGGAATTCTCATGGAAAAGGTTAAGCAAGAAAACAAGCAAGAGATTCATTGGAGAATTAGTGAAAGAATTTTGTGAAGGATTGAAGCTTGAACAACAGGCTAGGAAACTCCAACAAAGACATCATAAGGGTTTTGATCTTCTTCATGCAAGTGAGCAAGTGTGTGTGTCAGAGCTAAGGGCCATCGAAAGGAAGCTTGCGACATAAAGGCTCTGGTTGTAAGCTTTACTTTCCATTAATATGATACAGTAATATGTCCCTTTCCCATAAAGTTATTGTCACTTTATTGTATAATTCCTTGATCATATACATAGGTTGACTGTTGAATAGATTGTGCTTTCTTCACTTTGGTTGGTTTGTGTTGTCTTGGTCTTGACTACACGAGAGCACTGGAGTGAATCAAGAGCAACAAAGATCATAGGAAGCTATTATAAGGTATGTTACTTGTTCTTGCCTCCTAGTTAATTCAATAGTCAAAATCTAGGGAAAGAGTATTATTCTGTCTTGCTTTGTTCTAGATCTAGGTGGATCTAGAGAGATCGGTTTGTGTCCGCACTTACGGATTTATCCAATAAAAAAATTGGTGACTCCACTAGGGAACAATCCCATTTTCTTTGTGGTTTTTGATATTTTTCTGTAGCCATTTTCTCTGGTTTCAATTTTCTCCTGTCCTGTCAATCTCTGAGTCTTCAGGATATCCTGATAGACCCTCTGGGTCTAGAGGTTTTTTCCAATTTTACTTCTTTTTTCAAATTTTTGATTATGTTCATGGATTCTCGCACTGCACTTCATTGCAGCCTGCGAGAACTGGTAGAGTTTGCACTCTGTCTGTAGGTTTCAGTGCGAGGTTCTCGCACCCTGCTCAAGGGTCACCTGCGAGAATCAGTGATTCTCTCATTGTGTTATATTGCCTGCCTGCAAACTCTTTTGTTCAAATTTTTGGATTTAAGATTTGGCATTTTTAACTGCCCAGATCAGTTTGATTGCCTCATAAGAGCCTTTTGGATCATTTGATTGATTTCTTGCCTGTCTTTGTTTGCATGTATAAACTATTTTTGGATTTCAAGGTTATTCTTGTCATTCTAGTCTTGACTTTCGTTTCTTAGCTTTTCTTGGCAAAACCATTCTCTCTGACTTCAGACTTTGAGTGTGTTTGATTAGTTAAGAACCAGTGATTGGTTGAAAGTTGAGTACTTGGTTTTTCTCATTTTCTTATTGATTTAAAAGATCATTTTTCATTTGCATTGAGAAGATTTGATTTGCTTTTGTGTTTTTTCTTTCATTGAAAGAGTTGATAGGGTTTGTTATTGTTTGTTCATTTGGTTTTTGATTTTTTGTACTCTCACTGTCATAGTGTGGGTCCTTTTGAAAACTAAACAAAGTTTTTCTTTCAAAAAATTTCTTTTCGTTTTAGAAAACATTGAAAATCAAATTATTGAGATTGTTGAAGTATTTGGAAAACACACATAGAGCATTGTCATTTGATCAGTGATTGTTTGTGTTTACGCTTTAAAGAAAAATTTTCATTGTAGTTCAGGGTTGATCTGGAACACTTTCTCTCTCTCTCATACATAGGATTCATTGAACGAAAAGTGATATATTTTATTCTCATCCTTGCATTGATTGGGTCAGAGTCATACAACATAAGTTTCACTTCCGTTACCTTTGAGTAAACAACAGCTCTTAATAACAATGCGTAATCATAAAATTTATCTAGTAACTCTTTTCTAGGGCTCTATTACACCAACAATTAGCTAGGCTAGCGCTTTGGAGTAGGAAGAGAGATACACTCTCCAAAATCACAAAACACACAATAGCATCTTGTGTTAGGGAGTGTTAAATTCCATTTTCAACATATTGTCCTGGGAAGCCCTTCTTACACAAGGGTCAAGCACTAGGTCGCATTGGTGTTGGCAGAGTTACTCACCCTTCTTTGTTGACATCAGTGTAGAGATTGCACGTATTACGGGGGTCACTCGGATGTATACCCACAATGATGAGTGGAAGCCTTTTGAGTTGATTTCAGGCTAGATACCCTGCCCTTGCGTGTGGATCGGACTGTCGACTGTTCCCCTAGGTTTTTATTGTTGTTGGTGGTGACTTTAGTGGCCTATATTTCTAGGTTCTTACCCAAGGTGACTGTGGAGGGGACAGTCTTCACGGTACCTGGAATTGACATTGACCAAACTCATTCGGGCTCCTTGGAGGGTATACCCATGATTATGTGTGGGAGCTTGCACCAGGGTGTAAGTCCGTTAAGCAGGTCGTCAGCATAACTTTTCCACCATAGCCCCACCCCTTCTCGTCTCGTTGTTGTGACGTTGGATTTCATCACCAACTAGTGGCTTCGAAATTAGAAGGTCTTGTTTGCCTGTTGATTGCTTCCTAGATTTTTTTTACTAGCGCGTGTTGTTTGTTTCTCAAAGTTGACCATAGGATTTTCTTAGCAAAGTTTGTCACTCGTTCACAATAGCTCCTCCACGTCGTTCACGTAGAATGCAAGGTTTATCTCCAGAGCATCTGGATGATTCTCAACCCTTGCCTACAGCTACACCGGAGGGCTCTCTTGGGCCAAGTGAAGCCACGGTCGTCACCAAACCACAAGTGGAACGAACTAACTCTCTAGAATGTTTTCGAATTACAAATACTCAAGAGGATTTTCGACTTCCTGGTGATTCTCAACACCATTTTAGACGACTGAATTCTTCCGGAGACTTAGTTGTTACCTCTTCTGGATCACTTGTTGGGCCGTTTCCTGGTGTAGAAGGCCAAGATCCTTTTTGGTCTGTAGGTGATTTCCGAAGGACCCTTTTTGGTCCTGGTTCGCCTGTCGTCTCCGAAATCAACCCTTCGGTGGTTTCTGAGACAGAGAGTGTACCGTTGACTACCACTTATCACTTTACTCTCCCTGCCGAGATGACCCATCTCGCGAATACTACTAGTGTCCCAACCGGGTTCACTACTGCTGGTCTTGCTCCTATAAACACACAACAAACGCCCGATGTCACTCTGACACTACCACCCAGATACCATGCGTTGAATGCTTTGTTGAATGCTTCAATTCCAACACCTCTGCAAACCCCATCTGGTACTCCTAGTGGTCCTTCTGGGCGCCCTATTCCTGGTTTTATTCCGACACTCCCTCAATTTCCTTCTGGAAATCCTAATCCTAGTGGCACTATACCGTCCATTACACCAAACTTGCAGACTCCCATTGGTGGAAAAGGTGGTACAATTCAACTTCCTTTTACTGGACACATTCCAATTACTACTCAATCTTTGATTGGGACACAACTTCCGATTGGAAATCCGCCTACGATAGGGGGACCAACCCCACCTTTTGGACAAAATATACCTCCTCCTTTGGCCCAATATTGGAATCAGATGATACAAAATCTTCCTCAAACGACTGGGGGGCAGCAGCCTGTCCCTACTATCAGCCAGCCATATCCAGGTATACCTAATCCTATTTGGGGTACAAATTCTCAAACTCATGTCCCCACTCAAGGTTATAATTTCTCGGGTTACTATCCTCTCCAGCCACCACCGAATCTGCCTGGGTCTTCTCATAATGTGCAGACTGCTTACAGTCCTACTGGTTTGCCTATAGGACTTCCACCCCAAAGCCACTAGTACTCGCAGGTGAATCGACAGTTACCTTTTCTCGCTACTTTGGATTTGCTAGATTTGTCTAGGATTTTAAATGATCCTATTCGTCACTCTCCCCAATGGCCTACTATGCCAGCCAATCTTCCTTCGGACATTCCTAAATTCGATGGTAAGGTGGGAGAGGATCCAAACAATCACGTTATGACTTTTCACGTATGGTGTTCATCCAACTCGTTGATGGATGACTCTATTCGTTTACGTATTTTTCAACGAACCCTTACAGGTTTTGCTGCGAAGTGGTATATTGAATTGCCACGAGGTTTCTTCTTTGATTTCAACACTCTAGCTATGGCTTTCCTTACACATTACCAGTTACCAATCTGTTATGATACCGGGACTGAGATTTTGACTTCCTTCAAACAGACTAAAGGCACTCATATATCAGATCATATCCATGAGTGATGAAGGAGACGACGTCTCATCAAACTTGAACTCCCTGATCAGTTACTGGTCGAATGGTTTACAAAATCCTTTGTGAACGAAATTGGTAAAGACATTGCCATGGGTGGCATTGTCACGGAGGAGCAGGCTATAAGTCGTGCTCAATATCTTGATCTCATTTATTCGCAAACGGTAACACTTTATGATTTACTACCTGAATTACCTCGTCCTAATGCTTCCAGCACTTCAACTACTCCAGCTGCCTCGCATGCGGCTGACTGTGTGATTGGTACTGCCCAAGCTCAATCACATTCTGTTTCAAGCACAAACCCTAAATCTTCTTCTTCTAATGTTCAAAATGCTCCGTCTCCTGCCACTCCCACCGGCCAAACTTCTGAGGTAAACATTGTTCAATCTACCCCAACTGGTAAAAACAAATCTAAAAAGGGGAGAGGTAAGAATAAGGAGGGAAAAAATAATAATCAAACCGAGCAACTTAAAACTACTCTTGTTGAGGACCAGGATAAGCGCAAACCCCGATATCCTTCCCTTATCTGTGGTGATGATCACTACACGAAGGATTGTCCACGACGTGCTGAGGTTACTAAGTTCCTTCAGGGAGCCCCGAAACCATCTACTCCAGCTGTCTTGTCCCAACCCTTCCCGTCTCAACAACAGGCTCAGTTGGTCATTCACGACCAACCCTCTTCTTCTATGACATCATATGTTTTGATGTGTACTGGTGATTCTAAGAAGAACAACATTGCACTCACGACTTGAGCCAAAGATTATTCTTCATCTAAGGAGAATGTTGACGATCTACCTCCTGCATTGGTACAACCCTCTACAACGACTCCACCTACTACCGGTCCTCTTCATCTCGAACGACCGAGCCTCGACACAATTCTGTGACCCCCCCCCAAGGGTGTTGTTCAGAAATCGGCTTTCAATCCTCATGCTCGTGTGGCCCAGAACTACAACATTGTTGAAGATCTGGCCCAGGCACCTTCAGTGATGTCAGCCCTTGAAGTCCTTCAGTCTTGTCCTACACAACGGAAGGCACTGTTGAAAGATATAGGTGGAATCGACCCAACAGATACGAATTTAATAGTCTTTGACTTGGACGATCACATTCCAAGATTACCCCCTCAACTCGCTTTTCAAATCCAAGTTGTTGTCTCTGACAAGAACATTTGTCAAACTGTTATCGACGAGGGTGCCTCGACGTGTGTTATGTCTCTTGCTTGTTGGAAAGCCATTGGTTCTCCTCCTTTGAATGAATCCCAGAACACTCTGAAAGCCTTCAATGGATCTGGTTTTAAGCCTTACGGTGTTCTCCCTTCATTTCCTATCACATTAGAAGGTAAAACGGTCCAAGTTGAAGTGGAAGTCTTCGATGCTCCCCTTGATTATAATCTTCTGCTTGGCCGTAGCTGGATCGATTCCATGCATGTCGTTGTGTCAACACTTTTCCGTGTAGTACGTTTCCCTCATCAAGGAAAGGTTGTTACTGTTGACCAACTTGCATTCTTCAATTCCGATACTCGTACTGGCAACGTGTTGTTTATTGCTAAAACCCCACCGGGTTATGAGAATGTCGGTGTCGGCCTTATAAAGGACTCTTCGTTAATGGGTACTTTCCCCATTCCACCACACGATGTTCCACGCCCGTCAGTTGCTTCTATCAACATGATTTCCACTATGCCTCATGAACTTCCTGTGTCTTCCGACCCTTGGATAGTCCCTAACACTGGAGATCATACTCGTTTCGGCGACGTCATGCCATTAAGTCTGGTTGAGTCTGCTTATCAGGCCATTCAATCGGCAACACCTTCTACCCCCTCTCTTGACGAGTTGTCTCTCGATCCTTTTCATGTTATTTTTCCCACTGACAAGATGATCATGTCCATCATGGAAGACACCCCTTGGGATGATGGGCATCATCGTTCCATACTCTTTCTGGAACAACACACTCTTGAGAACTACCAACGGATCTCGACTCTGTCAACCGTTGTTGTCATCTCGACAGTTCCCGCAACTACACACGATGTGTTTGCTGAAGGGAACTTAAGTAATATCTTGCCCACGATTCCCATTGACATATCCATAAAACCTAGGATTGTTGAAAATGTCCATATTGGAACTTCATGTTCTTCCGAAAAAATCGACACTTATACATCTCTATTCAAAGAATTGTGTGACATCTTCACCTGGAGCTACGAAGAGATGCCAGCTATCGATCTTGCAATTGTTGTACATGAGATAAAGACATACCCCGGTGCTAAACCCGTCCGGCAATGCCTTCGTCCAATTCACCCACGTAAAGCAGCAGCTATCAAGCTCGAAGTTGAAAAACTTTTGAAAGTCGGCTTTATTTATCCGGTGGCTCTTACAGAATGGGTTTCCAATCCTGTCCCGATTGACAAGAAAGGCGGCAGTATTTGTGTATGTGTTGATTATAGGGATATTAACAAAGCTTGTCCCAAGGACAACTTTCCTACCCCCTTCATCGATCAGATTGTCGATGACTGTGCTGGAAGTGAAATCTTCTCCCTCATGGATGGTTTCTCCAGCTATAATCAAATTAGCATTGCTCCCGAGGACCAACATAAGACTGCCTTTATTTGTCCTTGGGGTACTTTTGCCTATAGGAAACTCCCTTTTGGACTTAAGAATGCAGGCGCCACTTTTCAATGTGCTATGTCTTACGCCTTTCATGATATAAAGCATATCGTTCAACCCTATTTGGACGATTTACCAACTCATTCTCTGCGCAGAGTCGATCACCCTACCCACCTCCGTGCCATTTTTGTTCGTTGTCGATTCTATCGTATACGTTTAAATCCTCATAAGTGTGTTTTTTGCATAGAATCCGGCCATCTTATAGGTTTTATCGTTTCATTTCAAGGGATCCGGGTGGATTCTATTAAGGTTGAGGTGATCCTTAATCTCCCTCCTCCTTCTACACTATGCCAGTTGCAAAGTTTGCATGGGAAAGCAAACTTTCTTTGTCATTTTATCCCTAATTACGCCAAGATCACTCGTGGTTTTACACGTCTATTAAAGAAAGATTCAGATTTCATCTGGGATACCATTGCCAACAATGATTTTGAAGCTTTGAAGTTGTCCCTAACGCAAGCTCCGCTTCTCTTTCCTCTCGATTACAGTCGCGATTATTTCCTTTATCTTGCTGCCTCGGAGTACACTATTGGCATGGTTCTTGTCCAAGTGGATGATGCGCACGATGAACATGTTGTTTACTACTTGATTCGAAGTCTCACGCCCACTGAAATCAAGTATCAACATGTGGAAAAACTGGCCTTGGCTGCCGTTCAAGCCGTTCAACGCTTCCGACATTATATCCTCTCACGGAAAACTATGGTGATTTCTCATTGCAACCCTATGCAACATATTTTGACACGTCAATTGCTAGGGGGAAAATACTCCAAATGGATTGTCATACTCCAGGAGTTCGACTTGGAATTCGATCGCGCCATGTCCAAGAAATCCTTAGTTTTTGCTGAGTTGATATGCAATTTTCCTCACTCTGCAACGGAAAATGTAGCAGTAGATTCATTACCCGATGAATCTCTTTTCCTTATTAACACTAGTGATCTTTGGTATGGGGATATCATTATATATCTCCAAACCCAGACTTTTCGGCCTGCTTTATCTAGTACTCAACGACGTCGCATATGCTATCAAGCTCATCAACACATTATCCTCGGGGATACTCTTTACCGTCGGGGAATTGACTCTGTTTTTCGACGTTGTCTCACATTTGACGAAGCTGAGAAAGCTCTGAATGACTGCCATTCCGGAGCATGTGGTGGTCATATGTCTAGGTATGTTACTGCCCAAAAGATCTTATGCGCAGGGTATTTTTGGCCATCTTTATTTAATGACTGCATTACCGTCGTTCAAAAATGCCATGCCTGCCAGACCTACAATCAGAAAATTCAGTCACATCCTGCTCCTCTTCATCCTGTGGTCTCAGTTGGTCCTTTTGAAAAATGGGGCATCGATTTCATGACATGTCACCCTCACTCAGCTGGGGGGCATGGTTACATCATTGTAGCAATTGATTACTTTATGAAATGGGCTGAGGCGATGCCGACATTCGACAATACTGGAAAGACTGCAGCCTTGTTTCTTTTAAATCACGTCATAGCTCATTTTGGTGTTCCCCAAGATATCGTTACTGATCACGGTAGCCACTTTAGGAATTTCATGATGTCTGAACTTACAGAGAAGTTGGGTCTTCGTCATGATAACTCAACACCCTATTATCCACAAGCTAATGGCCAGGTCAAAGCGATCAACAAAGTTCTCATAACTATGCTTTGACGGATGATAGGAATTCATAAAACAAGTTGGCACACAATGTTCTTTTCGGCGTTGTGGGCGTACCGGACATCTGTCAAGTCCACTACTGGGTTTACGCCTTTTTGATTAGTCTATGGTGTGGAAGCCATTCTTCCTATAGAATGCGAGATACCCTCTCTGAAGCTAGCTGTAGAACTCCTACCCAACACTTCTGCTGAAGAAGAACGGCTATTGTATCTTATGCGATTAGACAAAACTCGACGTGACGCCACCCTAGTCATAGAAACTCAGAAGAAACGTGTCAAGGCCCAATACGATAAGCATGTCAAGCCTCATGTTTTTTCCGAAAGTGATCTTGTTCTTCTTTATGAACAGGATCGAGATATGTTAGGATCTGGGAAATTTGAACCCATGTGGCGAGGTCCTTATATTGTTCGCCGAGTTTTGGAAAATGGAGCATATGAGTTGGTCGATTACGATGGTATCCCTTTGAGTGAACCCAAGAATGGGTTGTACTTGAAGAAGTACTATGCATAAATCATCTGTGCACAAGTACTTGTATTTTAATGTATCATACTTTGTGTGTGCTACTATAGTTTTTCTTTTGTCGTTATATGGTCTTTGCCCTTATGTGACATTGTGTTTGATTTCCAGATGTCGGAGTCTTCGCTACCCTATATTGGCTTCGCTGATGGTGCTAGCCGTAGTACTCGGAACCTTGCTTTCGTTGCATGGGCAATTTATACCCCAACAAATGAACTTGTATCTTTACGAGGTGTGTGCCTCGGCCGTGCAACCAACAACATTGCAGAGTATAGTGTTGTTATTCAATTATTGGTTGATGCTATCTCGCTTGGAATTCGTCACTTGGTTGTGCGACTTGATTCGCAGTTTATAGTACTACAGTTAAGTAATGTCTACTCTATTCGAAGTCCTACTTTGTTACGGGTGTATTTGCGAATTCGCCTCTTGGAACGTTATTTTGATTACATTGAATATCAACATATTCCTAGATGTCTAAATACATTAACAGATGCATTGGCTAATTATGTATTAGACAGACATTTGAATCATTTATAAGTCAAACACCACAAAATTCACACAATGAAAAGTAAACCGGTAGAAGCCGTCTGTATATATAATGATCAAAAGGGTTTTTTACAAAAAGTTTGTCTGAAGACCAAAATATCAACATTTGAAGCTCATAGCTTCTACAAAATGACGTCACAGATGACGTTCACGGTAACACACAATTGCCCTAGCAACCCTACAGAGTAGTCGACTCATAGATGTTGATACCCCTACAGTGTGACGTTGATCACGTCGTGGAACCTCTTCCAGATTCATGTCTGGAATGTCTGTAGTTAGGCCCTCTAAATTCTGTTCCACCACCTGATAATCCTCATCATATTGTGGTGTTGCTGCTACCTCTCCTCGCCTCTGGATAGGAGAAGTGCCAGGAGGTCTATATGGTCCAACATCTGTGTTATCAACAAACAATTTTGTATTAGTCTTCGGACGAATATATAAAACAAAAACATTTGAATATGATAAAAAATTCAAAAACATTTAAAAAGAGAAAATGTGTGTACTTCTTACCAAGGTCTCCTCACTGAGTGTCCTCTGACAATTCCAAATCCGGATCTCCTCGGAAATCCAGCCGAGCATAAGTGTAGTCATCAACCATCAACATCTGTGGTTGAAGCCATTCAAAGAAAGTATCATCATATTTGATGATAGGTCCTGCTACGTGTCGGGCCATGAGCTGACACCATCTCAGCATCCGCGGATCCCTAGGAGCCGGTAAGTTCCACTCCACTTGTAGCCTCAGTAATCGAACTCGCTCAAGGAAGAAGGATACCAGCAAAGATCCATACCTGAATTGCTTCAGGTTGCCACGCCTACACTTGGTCAATTTCCTTTTTATACTGTGCAGCACAACATCTACCCAGTTGAACACACGAGGCTCAGTACACTCAATAGAATACTGGAAGTAGCTCTGTAGTGCCATATGAGGAGCAGAACTCCTAGCCATCCGAGCTATAGTGAAAAGGATAATACGGAGGGTCAAGTCTGTTACCCCGAGATAGCCACTTTTCCTTTCTTTCTCTCGGCCTCGGGTACGTAGTGTATACGGCAATATTCACTCATCGGTAGCCCACCACCTCTACTACCGGTCAGGCTCACATAGTACCCCTGTCGGGACAATCTAGTCAAAAATTAAAGTCCTCAATGTCTAAGGACAGTGTGTGGAACCCCACACGAAACACCTGTTGATCTGGGTCCCACATACAGACCAGGTACTCTAATAGTCTGACTTGGGCCCTCATGCTCGGGATGTGAAAGTATTTCAAGAGCCCACAATCTCTCAAAGTAGCTATGGTAGGTGGATGATTTTCGGCCATTGCATTATCCTCTTTATGTTCCCTTTCACGCCACTCAAGCACCATGTTGTTGGCCAATTATCTGCACAAGGAACATAAAAAGAGGATTAATAACTTTTTTCATGATTTGAATCTTTTTCATTGGCTAAAAATTTAAAAAAAAATTGGGCTTTGCGGTTCTCACAGGTGCCCTTTGGGCACAGTGCGAGAACCTCGCCTTAAGGCTCACCTGCGAGAATGCATCATTCTCGCAGGCCCCGTATAGCCTGCCTGCGATAATGGCAGTGCGCATATAGGGTTTAGAAAATCATCTTAAAACTGAGAACTTAACCAATGAAATTACAAATTTAAACCATGAAAATGTCAAGGACGAAGAGCTTACCTTAATGTCGCAGACGGCTCGCTAAATGGTCTCTCGTAGCTCCCGCAAATTGACGCCAAACTTGGAGGGTAAAAGAGAGGTTTTTTGAGCTTAATAGTGGAAATGTAAAATGGTGTGGTAAAAAAGAGTATTTACTCATTTTATTTACTTTTACTATATCATTTTGAGTTTTTATGATTATTTATCGACTAAACCCTAATCCCTAATATCATGTTGAGTGTAATTCTTGCAGGCGTGATAAGTTTGATGATTCAATACAGAGCTACGGACATGCTTTTCTTTATTATAGCGTGTTTTTTATTTGTTTTTAGGGTTTTTACATAAAACCTCGAGCGTCGATTTTGTTCGTTCTTGCACTCGTAAATACATGAGAACTTGATCGAGCATACTTTTATCACTTTTTCGGGCTCAACAAGGTTATATGAAAAAGGAACCCCCCTGGAGTCCTCTTTAAGCTCTTTTCAGACTCTCTAAACATGAAAAGATCGCCGAGCGACCTTGCTATTTTCACGCTCGATAAAGTATTTGAAGTACGTGTCTGGTGAGCGATAATTTATCTCTTTTTCGGTCTCATCCAGACTATTTTACGAAAAAAGAACTGAGAGAGTTCTCTTTTAAGTGTTTTTCCAAACTCTATAATCTTGAAAAACCTTCAAGTTTTCTATCTCTGGACTCGTTAAACAAACATTGACAGACCCATGATGGGACCGAACCACTCCTTCTTAGGGTTCGTTAAACATACTCCGATGGACACATCCGAAGGATGAGCTTATATCAACAAGCATATGTTATCCTCCTCAAGCTTGCGTAAAAATAAAGAGGTACTCGCCAGAAATGGTGGGGAAAAATTTGGGAAAGGGATATGTTTTCATCGTATTGATTGGCAGTAAGTGTCGCTCTTGAACATGACACCCCCTATTCATCACATTTGAAGCTGGTTTGGGAAATCCATTTGTCTCTCATTCGATTAATTGCAAGGTCATTCCCTGTGTCGTCTTTGAGTCAATGTTGCCAAATCATTGGTCGTGTCGTTCATATGTTCAAGAGAAGTCCATCTGAAACCTATATTGAGTTGGCCATCTGCAGTTATCCATTCTCTCTGTGTCGGCCTTCCCTGTGTCCAATCTTACTCTGTTTCACCTTCAAAATCTATTACTCATTTCATGTCATTGATGGGGGATACATCAAGGCCCTCCTATGACGAGTTTTGTTCCATCGACTTCAGCTCATTATCCAGAATCAAGACTTAGAAATTATTTGGTACCTTGGAGCTTACATGCCTCAATGGCAGGTTTCCTCACTTTCGACAGCGGGTTTACATCATTGACCCTTGATCGAAAGATTCTATTGACTGTTTGAATTCAACTCATTTATTCACACTCGATAGATTGTACTATGGTACCTTGGGACTCATTGACATCAATGGTTATTTCCCTCGCACTTGTTAACGGTTTCATCAATGACCGGTAATCAAGTGGTTTCTACCATGTTCGACTTCAACATATGTAATCACATGGTTAGATTCGTACTTTGGGCAATGAGATTGAATACCCTAGATATCATCTTTGTGATCCAGGTTGCGATGGAGTATGTATAATTTGTGACACATAGATCCACTGTGTATGTCTCGTGGCTATGTTGTCTTGATTTGAAATTTCTCGCATAGATCCACAGTGTATTCCAGGTGGCTATGCTATATTTTGATGGCGTGGATCCACAGTGTATAATTGGTGGCCATGACCCAGGTCTACAATGTTATCCTTCTATGATCTGAGTATGGGAATGCCTACCTCAGAATTGATATATATGATATTCTGTAGATGCTTGGTTGTTCGCAAGTTTTCGATTAGGTGTGCTCCTGGTTCTCGACACACACATGCAGCTTACAAAGTTTATCGGCTGTCACTGGTTCCAACACTCATACTTTGGGGGGCATTATGTTACCCATGATTTTGTTCATAATGATGATGTATGGATGATGGTGTACTCAGGCTCTTCATAAGAGCTTTTTCCTGAGAAAAGTTACTTTCTTCTCTTTCCAGAAATATCATTTTTGAAGGAGGTTCGCAGGCTGCTAGTATATTTGCCTGCGAGAATGCATGATTCTCGCAGGATGCTTTAAGCCAAGGTGCGAGAATTTCACACTGTGTTGAACTGCTAGGGTGCGAACTCTTTCTAAAGCAAGGAAAAGATGAATTCTCAATGCTTCTAGAAGGGAATCTTCTAGAAGGATGAGATGGAATTCGAATGGTTATCCTAGTACTAGATTCCCTGATATTTTGGGATCATTCTTATCCAAGTAACTAATTCATTCTCTCCTATATATTAAGGGAATTCTCATGGAAAAGGTTAAGCAAGCAAACAAGCAAGAGATTCATTGGAGAATTAGTGAAAGAATAGTGTGAAGGATTGAAGCTTAAACAACAGACTAGGAAACTCCAGCAAAGACATCATAAGGGTTTTGATCTTCTTCATGCAAGTGAGCAAGTGTGTGTGTCAGAGCTAAGGGCCATCGAAAGGAAGCTTGTGACATCAAGGCTCTGGTTGTAAGCTTTACTTTCCATTAATATAATACAGTAATATGTCCCTTTCCCATAAAGTTATTGTCACTTTATTGTATAATTCCTTGATCATATACATAGGTTGACTATTGAATAGATTGTGCTTTCTTCACTTTTGTTGGTTTGTGCTGTCTTGGTCTTGACTGCACAAGAGCACTGGAGCGAATCAGGAGAAACAAAGACCATAGGAAGCTATTATAAGGTATGTTACTTGTTCTTGCCTCCTAGTTAATTCAATAGTCAAAATCCAGGGAAAGAGTATTATTCTGACTTGCTTTGTTCTAGATCCAGGTGGATCTAGGGAGATCAGTTTGTGTCCGCACTTATGGATTTATCCAATAACACACACCTATCATCAGATCTTGTATGCATCCAAGAGACCAACCACTTAATAGTAGAAGATCTGCATGACATTGTAGAGGAGGATGTACATACTGGTCCAAATGAACAAGTGAACCAAGAACATCATGGCTTTATTGAACGTTGATTTCAAGTGACTCAGGTGAAGCACCACTTTCGTCTTCAACAATTCTTAGCATCCTATCATTTGAAGCAGTTGGTATACATTAAAGCATATTTTTCAAATATAAGTATGAGTATGAGTATGTTTGTAATCCTATTACACACATGCCTTCAATGGAAGTAATCCTACACTTTAGCAAAGGGTTTCATTTTTCACATAGAGTAGGACATTGTAATAAATAAAATAAAGAGAAAAATAAGTCTAGTTGTGAAAACCGGGTAACTAGCGCAACTAGACATGAGTCTTGTTTGAAAACCAAGAATCCTAGCAGGAAAGATTCACAATAAGATCTGTAATTTTATGTTGGTTCAAATCTTGTATTGTATTCTTCAAATCATTATGTTTTGTACTTGCGTTAGCTGATGTGGGATTCCTTAAGGCCCACCTTCTGACAAATCCCATCCCATCGACTCCCACACATCGTCTGGGATCAAGGTTAGAGAATGTAAAAGTACCTTGGATTCTACATGCTTTAATGACAAATTTCCTTGTTGACAATCATGGGAATACATCAATGTCCCTTGATCGTCAGGTCTTGCAGGTGACTCGACGTCGGCACATCCATTTGTGCTTGTCAAGATGTACTTAGGTACCTTGACGCTTATTGTCATCACTAGTGAGCTATCTTGCATTGGTTAATGACATACATTAATGGTCAGTAATCCAATGATTTATTTCTATGTTTGACATCAAGCAAATCCATTCACATAGATTGAATTGTACCAATATGGGATAAAGGACAAAGAATATAAGCTTTCACAGTATCAACAAAAGCTTGCAGCATTTTTTTTTCTTGTAGTTGCATGTTCCAATAAAACACTGCCACTCATTCTTAAATAGTTTGCATGAGGACATGAAAACCCTTTGGTTTGGGGGAGATCTTCATATCCCTTCCATATCTTCAAAGTCTCTTTTCAGTATCTCCAACATATTCAACCAGGTTTTTTTCCTTTAGCAGGGTTCAATTCAGCCTATTCATCTCTTATCAGCTTTGTTTCTTTCAACAGATTCATCTCCCATCAGCTTCAGTTCTATCTCATATTCTATGCAGTTCTCTATGTTTCTCACTCTCATCTTCAGCATTCACTCAGCGTGCATCAGATCCTTCATTCCAGTCGACAACACACCGGGATTCAAATCAAAAGTAACTTGAGGTAAAACAAGTATAAACCTCTTTAATTTACTAAGAATTTGGAAAACATGGTGCATAACCACTCCACACACCACTACACATCACCACCACCTACAAAGTACCCATCACCAACCATCAATCCACCATTTACAATAAACTTTGTATCCTGATTATAAGACCATGGAAAGAATGAAAGAAAAGCTATTGTGGCATACAAATATAAAGCATCACCTATAATGTCTTCTCCTTGTACCTCATAAAACATTCCTAAGATATTAACTAAATGTTTTGCATAAGAAGATGAAGTCATTTTTGCATATTCAAGAAAAAACCACAAGTGCACATTGGTCTCAAAATGAATATAAATACTATGATCACAAGACCAAGCAATAAAGAGAAAATCAATGGTATACAAGTACAAATACAAAAAACAACATTCATAGTGTCTTCTCCTTATACATCATAAAACATTCCTAAAGGTCATCATCTGAAGTCTCTAAACAAGAGGATGAAGTCATTACTACCTGTCCAAGCAAACAACCACAAGTAAAATTTTGGTCTTAAGTTGAAAGTCAACATAGTATAAAAGTGCCCAAGTTCATATTCATATTGCCACCATTTTCATCAAGCATTCTCCACACTTATTCACTATCCCTCATAAAAGTGCCCAAGTTCATACTCATACTGCCACCATATCCATCACTCATACACCATCCCTTATAATACGGATATCTTGCTTGTCCTCCATTTTCATGAAAGTTTTTGTTGCTCCATTTTAAGGAAATCAAGTTGACATATGTTCATTGTAACAATATGATAAATCAATTGCAAAGAGTGTTGCTCCATAAGAGTGAACACCTTCAGACTCCAGAGTGTTGCTCCACAAGAACCAACACCAGAAAAAATGTCACAAATATATACCCATATGAGATAATTAAACAAAGTATACAATGAACATTGAATAAAGATTTATAAGTTCTTGTTTGCAGGAGGACATGCAAATCTTCGAGTTTGGGGGAGTGTTGGCCTCTGTTTTTGTCATATTTCTCTACCCAATAAAGTCAGTATTTCTCTAGAATCCATGTCCATTTATGCCATAAACCTTCATTACATGTCATTATTCACCATTATATATCCAATGTGGTTAATACATCATTTTTCTATGTTTTTAGTGATTAAAGACGATTATATCATGGTTTTGTTGGCGATGGTTCATGTTAAGAATTCTTGCAGGTCTTGGGTCTTCTCCAAGTGATCTTAAACATTCAAAGTGTTCTTATATTTGTAGTGATCATCGCCAAGCTTTGATTTCCTACATAGGCCATAGTTGTTAGTATGAAAGAAAACTGAGTTCATTTCTTGTACCATCATGTTCAGCATTCCTGTACCCAATATTGTAGCTTAGCTTATTGGTGCATCTCCGGGAAAAAATAGAGAACATGCATTTTCTCTGCAGGGACGTTGACACACTTTCATGTGTGTCAGAAAGTGCCCAAGTCACACGTGTGGACCTCCAACTCAAAAAAACACTTCAGCCCAAATTTGTAACAATTGCCAAAATAACAGTAGCGACCTTCAAACGTGATTTCCAAGGCGATGAGGTCAAATATCAAAAATCGAGAACATGGGTTTTTCCAGAAGGGTCTTAAATTGGATATCGTGCTAACGGTTTTCTAAAATCTGAAATGGTTAGAGAGATATCTGCAATTTTTTAATATAGGTTTGCCCAAATTTATTTGGCAACAATTTTCAAACTTCCAACTTCTACCTCAATTTTCGTGCAGATGAAGACAGATCTCAAAACTCCAAGATATGGGTTTTGTCTAGTATGTGATAAATTCAAAAATTTATGTTGGTTTTTCAAAATTTGGAATGGTTCAGGAGATATGGTCGGATATTCAATGTCAATTTGTCCAAAAATGCATGAATTCACCCAAATTTCTTTTATGACCATATTTTAAAAAAAAATAAAAAATGACCAAATTTCATTTGATCTGAATTTGGGGGCTTGGATCTAATCCTTCCCTTTCAATTTTTGTGTATAAATATGTAATCATCAAGAGGAAGGGGATTCAGTAAGTTGGCATATGGGAGAAATTCCTTCTTGTAATAGAGGAGCCAAGAGTAGGGTATTGTAAGCTTGTAATCATAATTTTGGTTTTAATGAAGAACTGTTGAGTTTGAGTGCATCACTTCAGCCTAATATGATCTTTCCTAGTAGTGTTGGCCACCTAGGAAGAGCCCCTCTGTGTGGGTGAGCGTTATTTTGTTTCTTAGCATAAGGTTTGCATATTATATCTGATTTCATAAATAGAATTACTATGATTTAATTGTGAGTTCTGGTTTTTAAATGTAGTCTTACTTTGATTTTTTTAATATACCTTTGTATCCAATCTAACACTTTCCCATGAGTGGAATGGTAACATGTTGATCCAGATTATTTTCGGCACGAAATGAGAGCGGAGATATAATAAAGAAATGCATAGAGATGTCGTAGATATTCAATAATATAACAAAAATGTATCATAGATGCAACCATCAACACAGATATACAGTAATACACGATTTCTATTAATGAAAGAAATGTACAGAGACTATAAAAATATAGAGTAAAAGACTCGCTAGAATGTTGGCAACTTATCTCTGAGAAGAGATGTGACGGCTACTCGCATTCGCAAGAAGATGATTAAAATGAGGCTCTAAAGGCCTTTTTACAATAAACAGGAATGCCAAAAACCCTAGACATCCAAAAACCTAACCCTAGGAGATGAAGTGCCAAAAGTCACGTGGGCCCCGTTTGGGTAAGTTAATAAATCAACTTCTTGGGATCGTAACTTTTGCATACGATCTCCGTTTTAGGCGCATGATAACCCATTGGAAAGGTATCATCGAGGAGATTAATTTTGGGGCAAATATAGATGGAACTTCCATATTTCTCCCCATTTTCCCAAAAACATCATTTAGGGCCTCAAAATGGCCCCATAAGTTAAAAACTGCTAAAAATAGTAAATTACCAAAATTGTCAGAAAACTGTTTTGAGCCAGTTGGAAAAGGTGGGTGTCCACTAATATCCACTTGGATTAATCCTCCCTTCTTAGGAAGAAATGGTCTCCATTGCGTTGAGTGCCCAGGGGAGAGGGAAAAACGTTTGTTGAATATGAATCTTGGTGAGTTGCTTGCCTTGCTTGAGATGTCGCATTGCTCAGTTTGTGGAAGTTTGTCACAAACCTGTTGAGGCTGAGACTGTTCAACAAGTCGAGCTACACGAGAGGACGGCGTGCAAAAGGAATCTTTGCACTTTTCTACAAAATTGTTGACCTGCTTATGTTGGATAGAAGGTGCTTGGGGTGAGGTTGTAGTAGTTACAGTGTCCTTCTGTTCCCCTTTTGAACAGATTGTGAAGAAGATGAATTTTGCAGTATGAGATACTACCTTGCAGCACTGTTTAGGTGGAACAATAGTCGGAACTACCTTTGTTATTCTATAGATATGACCCCCTAGAGAAACAATGGAATTGTGGGGTCGAGACTCATAAACAACATGGCGTCTCCACATATATGGTTGGCCCAAGAGAACATCACAAAAATCCAGTGGGCCAACATCACATAATACCTCATCCTTGAAGGGTTGGATGTCATATGAAAATCAACACTGTTGGCTGAAATAAAAATCTCATCCTTGGCGAAGCCACCCGATGTTGTATGGCTGCGGGTGTGGTGTTTTCAAATAATCCCAACTGTTTGACGACCTCTATTGAGATGAGGTTCTTCTGGCTTCCACTATCAACAATAAAATGCAGTGGGGTCCCCTTCACCCAAATCTGTGAATAAAAAAGGCTCTCCCCTTCTTATGGATCTGTTGGTTCTTCTAGTTGAATTGCTATAGTCATGACAATAGCAGTGGGGTCTGCGTCGATGATCTTTCTTTTACTAGTATTTTCAGAATCAGATTCTGAATCAAGGTTCAACTCCTTGTATTTGATCTCGTCTACCAATGACTATTTTGAGCAACATTCATCGGTGTTGTGCCAGGGGATTTTGTGGAAATCATACCATTTTCTGGTGTCCTTCTTTTCCTATGGCATGGATTGGTTTTCGGGTGACTGTTTGTTAGGGTCGTCTTTGTCATACTTTGGTTGTTGTATATTTGCAGACCTGAACTCCCATTTGTTCTGGTGCTCAAATTTATGCTCGATTTTAATAGCATATCAATAAGCAACACTTAGTGATGAGATATCCATAAAATCCATTTCAGTTTGGATGTATCTGTGTAGAGCCCCATGGTATTTCAGAACCAAATGTCATTCAGAGTCTTTGATACCCAGTTTGGTGCGTAAGGTATGGAAGGTATTGGTGAACTCCAGAACCTCTTGGCCCCTCTCTTTCTGCAGTGTGGTTCATCTCATGTATTGGTCCTCATAGTTGCCAATAGGGTAATACTATTCCTTTACCGCATCCACAAAAAATTCCCAAGTGGGCTCGACCCCATATATTCCAAACTCCTCTGTGGAACTTTTCTCCCAGTGAGTTTCCCACCAATGTTTGACATGGGGGAGATATTTAAAGAGTGTGAAGGTGATATTTTCCCTGTCGGAAAAATATGGTGAACAAAGAAATAACCATCTAGCAGATTTAACCATTTGTCTAGGGCATCTGCATCTATCTGAACTTCAAATACGGGAATATCAAAATTAACATGTACCTTGAAAGGAGAGGTGCTTCCAAAGTGGTTGTTTGATGAAGATGTGCTTGTTTCTATCGGTAGGCATTGAAGGATGTGGGAAAAATTCTCCATCATTTCGTCCCTCTGTCGCGTGAGAGCTTGCTCAAGCAACAGATTTATAGGATCATCTGCTCCATCGTTTTTCTTTTCTTCCACCATAGAGGGTTTCTTGGGCGTGTGAGAGAGATTTTTTTCAAGAGAGACAAGCTCAAGACCCAACTTGCTATACTCGAACCTCGTCGGGGACATGCACTGAAAAAATGATCAAGAGCATCCTACTCTAATACCACTGATCTATATTATTTTTGGCACGAAATGAGAGTGGAGATATAATAAAGAAATGCATAGAGACATCGTAGATATTCAATAATATAAAAGAAATGTATCATAGATGAAACCATCAACAAAGATATACAGTGATACATGATTTCTAGTAATGAAATAAATGTACAGAGATTGTAAAAATACAGAGTGAAAGACTCGCTAGAATGGTGGTAGCTTATCTCTGAGAAGAGATGTGATGGCTATTCGCATTCGCAAGAAGATGATTACAATGAGGCTCTAGAGGCCTTTTTACAATAAACAGGAATGCCAAAAACCCTAGACATCCAAAAACCTACCCCTAGGAGATGAAGCACCAAAAGTCACATGGGCCCCGTTTGGGTAAGTTAGTACATCAACTTCCCATGGTCGTAACTTTTGCATACGATATCTATTTTAGCCGCATGATAGCCTATTGGAAAAGTATCATCAAGGAGATTCATTTTGGGGGCAATATCAAAGGAACTTCCATATTTCTCGTTGTTTTCCCAAAAATGTTGTTTAGGGCCTCAAAATGGCCCCGAAAATTAAAAACTGCTAAAAATAGTAAATTACCAAAATTGCCAGAAAATTGTTTTGAGTCAGTTGGAAAAGGTGGGTGACCACCGAAATCCACCTAGATCACATGCTCACATTTCAGGTCAAGTATTTCTTTGGTAAAGGAACTGAATTGCGACAACAAACAATCTTGAATGGTTTCATTAATGAAATAAAATAGAGCTATGTACCACACATAGCATTAGTTAATAGTTTGAATTGATTACAAGATATTCCTCTGTATTGACTTCATTTGGTTTATTATTTTGGATTCTATAGAGTCCTATTTCCATCCCACAAGTGACAAATATATATTTTCTCAGATTTATAAAAATGAGACAGGGGTTTGGTTTTACACTTAGTTTGTGAATTTGTAGTATGTATAGAAATAACAGATTTGATTGTGATGTACCTAGTTCACATTGTTTGTAGTCCTTGAAGTTTTATGTGCAAAGAGTGGATTAGTCTGTAGTTTTTTCATTCTTTTTCCCAACCTTTTAATTGATTGTATATTGAAGTGTGTTTCCTTCAAACATTTAATGAGTCCCATGTGTTGAGATAAGTGACAAGAATCTATTTGAGTCATACTTGCACAGAGGCTAGATATTTGAATGCAGAAGCGCAGAGCCACCTTAGAAGCTTGTCATGTCTTAAAACATACAAATAAGGATTCTTTGTTAATCTCATAGACACCATACAAGTGTTGCTTCCTAAACTGATAAATCCAGTGTTAGATCTGTAAATCATAAACAAAGTTTTGAGTAACCTGTTGCTGACCGATTTTGGACATTAGTTTAAGTGACATTTCGTTGCCATTCTTAGTAATATATTTCATTTATGTACAAACATAAAATAATTCTTTTAAACTTGAATCCACCCTCTTCATCGATAGCATGAACACTTAAATTGTAAAAATGAAATATTACATCCTGAGCCTCCACTTGAATTTGAATTCACATTGCTTTTATTTAATTTTCCACAGTCACTACAAGAAACAATCATTGAAGGATTAGGATATTAGTTAGCTACTCTCGCAAAGTTGCATGAATGTTTGTACGAAAGATTGCAACTCAGAGCCTTTATAGCACTCATTGTCCCTAGTCCCAATGATACATTCCTTGTGGTTGCTTTTTATCGCTTTTCCTTGTTTTTCTTTCTTTCCATGATTTTTCTTATAGTTGTCAGCATTAGGATAATTAGCCTTTGATCCTACATTTCATGTTCTTGCACCTCTAAGTTTATGAACCCCCGGGTTGACATTAAAATGTAATGAAAATTATCACATATAATTTGCCCAACAATTCTCACAGCTAGGAGAGGAGCGAATCGTTTGGGAGTATGCCAACGACTAGCTAAGGTTCCCAACTCCACGACTCACACTTTCTCCATATACTCTAAGTGAAAGGGAAAAATCTTCTCTTTTATTATAAACTTTGGATAAGGGTGTGGCCCCTTTTTATAATATAATGTGATTTTCCCTTTTAATCACTTATTACATTAGAATATAACCTTTAATATGTCTTTTTAAAATTTCCATGTTTTACTTATCTTGATTTTTTCGAATCCATGTAAACTTTTCTGGATTGAAGAATTCTAACACATGGGTTTTGTCTTAAATGAGCTTTGCTTCATCTCTGGTCTCATATTTTTCTTTACATGTCATGGAGTGACTGTATACTACCACATGATCCCATAAATGTGCTTGCATCACCCTTCAACATCATATTTTTGTTTATAAACCTTCCTTTTGCCAAAATTTTAATGTGGCATGTCAAGTACACATGATGATGGTCATTTTGAGCCCTTGTTGCATTTTTGGTCCGGGGACCCTATGCATTGGGATCCGTGAACTGTCATGTTGAGAATTTTAAATGAATGTTGCATCATGGCCAAGAATATGCATACAAACTCGATAAAACATGACCATGTTGTAAAGATATAGGTGTGCGTAAAACCATGGGCATAACAAACCTGACATAGTGTGATCACCCCTACAAAATCAATGGGTCCCATAAACCATGTATCCCGGTAGATCCATCTCAAAGCCTCCAATCATACCTAGGACGAAAATAATTGAGTGTGGGGACTAGAAGAACCGAGCTTGGCCGACGGTCAAGGCCTAGGATACCATATACATAACCATCCACATGGCCTACAAGGATTTAGACTCACATCATCTCAGACTTACAATGGTGTTTCCATGAAAAAAAATATATGGTAACCTCCTAGGAGTTAATAGGACCCATACCTTTCAATATGGCACTGTTGAGGTCAAAACGAGACCTTGATTATCTAAGTTCAATCCCTTGAAAACAAGTCAACAAGACTTAAAGACACAACTCTCAATATGACAACCATTGCATATAGAGTTCTTTTGTATTCAGATCTTTCCAAATATAAGTAGGTCTATTGAATAGAGAAAAGAGACATTATGAGCTCCTTAGGTTCAACAATGAAGAAGTCTATGAAAGTCTTCTAGGAATCCCTTATATAGACCAAGGAAGGGAATAACACCAACGCTTCCAAGAAATCTTTAGTATATTAATTTTCTATTTAGAGCAACCCAAACCTTAGTCAAAAGACAATCCTCAAGAAATATTTCTACAAAATGAACAAAAAGATAGCTTTGAATTTTGAAAAGAGTGAAAAAACATAGGAAACATAGGATATGATCGAAAACCCTAAATCTACATCTCTTAGGATGATGCCTCTAGCCAAAAATCTTCAAATCACCTATAAATAAAATAAAACTGATAACCCTAGTTCTGCGGTCACAAAAAAGTGATGCCATAGGTAAAAAATATCCAAACAATTATTGAAACTAGAAACCCTATTTCCGTAGTCACAAAAACATGATGCCACTTAGTGAAAATTCCCCAAATAGTTGTTGAAAACACATATCTATAAACTATAGTTCGACGGTCACAAAAAAGTGATATCACTAGCCAAAAATTTCTGAAATGTTTTTGAAAGAACAAATCTAGAAACCATAAAGTTCGGCGCATCAATCTATGGACAAAATACATGTAATTAGTGCATAAAACATGCTTCGATAGCCCTAAAAATGTCTTTTCTAGCCCACAATAAACCATGGGAAAAAAATCCCTAATATTCCTTTGATTTAGTTCTCTTTTGGACACCAAAATCTGATCACAACAACATGAACAGACAAGAAAAAACCCTAACAATAGATAGAAAAAGGTTTATACATGCTCTGATACCATGTTGAAATCACAAAAAAAAGAGGGGATCAAATGGAACCAAACACCTGCACTAAAAAAACAAAACTAGCACTAAAGAAGTGTGATAAAGATAAACCAAAAGTGCGTAAAGAGATAAAAATGTCCTAGTATCACCGCACTACACATGAGATGCATAAACACACATTAAAGAGAAAATATGCCAACCACGAGAGAGCATCAAAGTTGTAGTATAGGCTTAAAACACTTGTATTAGAGAACCTTAGCTTAATGATCAAAAGATGATTTACAAATAAAGTTTGAGTTATGTATTTATATACAACTCAAATAGGGCATCCTCCTAAGAGGGTTTATGGGTTCACATAATTAGGATGCACTCCCCAAAAGGATTATTGAGCCTACATATCATAGTAGGTTGGCCTTAACCAGAACCTAGTAATATAATAAATTATCACATGAGTGACCCAATAAGAGTTGGTTGTATCCAAATGTGAGGATTGAACCATGCTCAACAAATAATGGTCATTACAAACACTATACATACCATAATGTTTGGCCTTAGGGAAAATGAGTAGAACCTATTGAGCTCAATATAATCAGTTTTCTTGACATGCACTTATATTGGATTTCTTTCCAACACATTATTGTCCATGCTTGTTTGAGCTTCAGATAAAAACAATATGTTGCGTTGATGCAATGAAGTTAAAGGCTCCTTCAACATCATAAAAATGTGAACTCCAATAACTAGATTTACAGATATCACTGCTAGAGATCCACTCAAAAGAATATGCCAAAAGGATGGCAAACTACTACTAGTTTGAAACATTGATTCATCATGCTATAAATACTAGTGTTCCACGGGGACACTTCCTCCATGTTTCCCATGCTCTCGGGACAAGGGAGGTACCTGGGGAGTCATTCCCCATGTCCCCTTTTTGGGGAGATGTGGGGAGATGCAGGGGGACACGAATCCCTAGGGTGGGGGGCAAGCTTCCCTAAAAAGGGTGTGTGTGAGAATCCCCTTTGAAAAGGGGGGATTTTGGATGCCCACCCCTCCACCCTTGAATTTTGGCCTAATAAGGCTTAAAATAAAATAAAAAATTGGAAAACAAAAATTAAAAATTAAAAAACAAAGATATAAAAAAAAACAATTTATGAACTTAAAAGTTAAGCCTAACTCATTTTTATATCCTATGGCATATATCTATAATCTAACTCTAAACTTATCAATGTTATCATAGCCTATACGTCAAGAGTAAGCCACCCATTCGAGCCATTCAAGCCATAGATCGTGCATGAGGATTAATCCTTTCATTTGAGCCATTCAAGCCAGATGTGAGACGAAGCATTCGATCCCGCCATGATCAAGCCAGACATGAGAGGAAACATTTGAGCCCACTATGAGAGTAATTTGTCGACATGAGAGAATTCTCGTTGAGTCAATTAAACTTTCCAAGTTCCTTAGTTTCCAATTGAACTTTTGTAGTCATCGAGTGACTTGTTGTTCAATGTTTTATTGTCTTATAAGCTTTAGCTACACAACAATTGGAGCGATTGGAGCATTGGAGCAGCAATTGGAGTCCTTGTTAGCATTGGAGCATTCTACATTTCCATTCAACATATTTCTTCTTCTAGTAGTGGGTAAGTAGGGTTTTTTAATTTTTTTCTTGTTGTTTTTTAATTTTTGAGAGGTCTTTTTCTAGTTATTATCTTCATTTTTCGTTTTTACCCTTCAAACTAAGCATTTGGGTATGTAGTTAACCATATAAAATAAAAAAAATTAATGAAGAAGTCTTGCTACATGTTGCCATAAATTAAAAACTTGCACATAAAAATTAAAAAACAACAACATGAGTGATTATAGTGCCAATGGCAATGACACTGATAGTGATTACAATACCCAAACAAAGGGTCATGTTCGGAGTGGGACACAGGTTGAAAGTGGGACTGGGAACACCTCATCATCATTAAATGAAACCCAAGACAATGATCTATCTCCACCAAAGGTATTGGCAAATTATCCAAACGGGACATTAAATCCAAGAAAACCACTTTTGCTATATGCCACCAAAGTAGTTGGCCCCTCAGCCAACTGAAAACCAAGAGGAAAAAGAGGTGGGATGTGCAAATGGACATGCAATATTTGTGGCCTTCCTTGGATTGGGAGTTATAGTCTAGTTAGGATGCACCTTTTGGGCATAGGTGGCAAAGGGGTTACAATATGTACAACATTAACCATGATGGAAAGATCTGAGTTGTTGAGGATATAAATGGAAACATATGAAGAAGGCACCTTCTCTAGCCAAAATGTCATGCGTGAAGCTTATGAGAATGTGGAAGAAACTACAAGATCCAAAAGAAAAGAAATCATCCATGGGCCTTATGCCTCCACCATATCCTATTGATAGTGGGATATCTTCATCCAAACATAAGGGTTAATGTTCTTGTGCAATGGGACCAACTATTGTAGGAATGTACAATAAGTTGAACCGTGATGATACAGATGATGCCATTCACATTTTTTTTTTTCTTCCAATGGTATTCATTTCCATGTTAGTCACTCTCCTTGTCACTCTCCTCATTATAAGGAGATGGTCAAGGCAATTGCAATAACATGACTCCCATATGTGCCCCCAAGTGAACATAAGTTGAGGATTGTGATCTTAGACAGACAAGTGTCCAATATCACTATGCACAAAGAGTGGATGAGAAAAACATGGGTGAAGGAAGGTTATTCTATTGCTATGGATGGGTGGATAGACATTGTCAAATGTCCACTCATCAACATCATAGTTACATGCATAGAGGGATTTTTCTTTCGTAGAGCTATTGATTGTTCTAGAAAGCACAAAGACACAACTTTCCAATTTGAGATCCTTCGAGATGTTATAGAGGAGGTTGGGCCCATAAGTGTTGTATAGGTTGTGACAGATGCAACAACAGTGTGCAGATCAGCTAGGTTGTTGATTCAGAGTAAATACATGCATAATTTATTGACCCCTTGTTGTGTGCATGCACTCAACAATGCACTGAAATTTATGGACCCCTTGTTGTGACAAATTGGGGTTATTTGGTATCACTCTTATGCCCTATAGTTGAGGTCATTTGCTACACTAACAAAACTTCTCTGTTAATCCCTAATATTGGCTCATTACCCCTTAATTGGGGCATATTATATTAGTAATTTTATTTTATTTATGTCGTCTTTAGGCCATTAGTTGTAATTATACCTCCTAGTCTCCTATATATACCAAGGAGACATTTTCATTTTGAATCATCTTGTACTTGAACATTTAAGTGGGGTAAAAGGAGGTTGCCGCCTCGAAGAGGCTTATTATCTTAAATTATCTCTTTTTCAAGGCGTTGAATACTTTTCCTAAGGTTTTTCTATGCTATATTGATGTTTGGTTCTTAACATATGGTATCAGAGCTCAAGGCCTTGGGGTTTCGCTGCTACATCTGACACACCGTGGAATTTTTTCTATAACTTTTTTTCTACAATGTTTCAGAAGGAACATATTGGAGGATATTTAGTAGACGGATCAAGGTACGTTGGGTTCAAAATTCATCTCCTGAGGCCTTATACTTTCGTAGGTACAACCTGTACAAGATAGGGTTCTGGAATCATCCTTAAATGAGTCATTGTGGAATTTTTGCTATAAAATATTTTCTGTAATGTTTCAGACCCTGAACTCTGGAGGCCATTTGAAGAAATTAGTAAGGTATCTATGGTAAAAATTTTCTCTTCTGGGTCATCTTAAATTTGGAGATACACCTTGTGTAAGATAGGGTATCCGACTAGTCCTATTGACTAGTCTCAAGAAGGTGTTCCAGGTAAAACAATCATAAATTCTTGCTAGAGTATCCAAATTGAGTGTGACTGGTTTCATTGGATCATGGACAGTCTGTAGTATTTTGGGTGCGATTTTCCAAATTTGATATCAATTATTTTTTGCGGGGTATTCTATACAAGTGAGATCTCCTGGAAAGGCCAAAAATCGGCAAGTTGTGAGGAAGTTACCATAAATTCCAGTTGGCACATCCAATTTTGATCAGAAATGTGGCATTGCAGAGAAGAAATATTAGAGAACTACCTAAAGAAATTTTCATACCCAGAAGGGCCGAAACTTGGGAGATAGAACAGAATAAATATTGTCTAGCAGAACCGCCTCAAAATCAAGATTCAAAAGTGATACTTGGCCAACATGCCACCAAAAAAGGGACCTTCTACACCAAATAAGCCTCTAGAAAATCCTAATTGGACTCTTGATGAAGGTGAAGAAATGCATAGGGACATAAATGAACTACAAAAGAATATGGATTCAATGGAAGCTAAGTTGGATACTAAGATGGATGGCTTAAAAGGGGAGATCATGGAAGTATTGAAAAATTTCGTAACAGAGAAGACACCCGAAAGTGAAAATGAATCCCATGAAATTCATGATGAG
>ML778533.1:399362-418989 GCA_009831015.1 Picea engelmannii
TCTACATAAAATATCGCGACACATACAATATGTCATGATATTTTGAGTATTATGAATCGATGGAATATATCCCCCTGCCTAGGCCAAATACACCTTATAACCGGAAATTCGGTGTTTTGATCCTAAGTTTGCAAAAGAGAGAGAGGAGATTGGGCTCTAAGGAGATCGTGACATTTTTCTATCAGGAAAACAAGGGAAAATACAACATTTTCATTGCCATTAACCGAGCTATTGTGGAGTAGGGATTTACTCTGATCTACCATATCCATAATCCCCAGTATATATAAAATTTTATGTTTGCATTTTCTTTGTTTTTCAAGATTTAGTATAGGGTTTGAAAAGTCCATTAGATATACCTCTTTTTGTCATTTTTTAATGGAAGATTCAACTCTTATCTAGCTGTGATTTGTTAATTGCAACATTCTTTTGTGTGGACTCACCATTTGTTTTGTGCCATAGGTTTAATCAATGCCCTACAAAATGCCAAGACATTGGACCCAGTGTGGGAGTATGGTGAACCAATTGAGCCTCATAATCGACAAAGGCTGAGCTACCAACTGTGTGGAAAGGAAATATTTGGTAGAATCGACCACTTGAAATACCACCTTGCCAAAATCCCAAGGCATAAAGTGGATATTTTCCTTTCATCTACCCCAGAAATCATCCATATTGCAAATCAATTTTGATATTGCTAGAAAGAGAGGTCGAAAGGAAAAATCTAGGCTTGAACTTTCAAATAGAGAAGCAATAAGCATGGGAACCACAAGCTTCCTAGGGGTGGGTGAAACCCAATCCCTGACCACACCTTCCATATTGCCCTTGACATCCTCACCTTTCTTGGTGTTGAGCTCAGTGCTTAAGTGACAACCTTCTCTTCAGTTGATAATTAAACAAGGGAGAAGCAGGAGGTCGACAAGCTTGTGGCCAAATGTTTTCTATGGGTGACATTCCTTTCAACATTACCAAGAACAATCCAAGTCCCATTCTATTGTTAATGTTTGAAGTCATTGTTATTGTTGGCTTGAGGTATAAGGGCACTTACTATAATTACTTGAGAGGACCTCTTCTTCAAAGGGAAAATATTGATTGCACTCAGAGATTGGATAAGCTTAAGGAATCATGGGAGATCACCGGATGCACCATTATTTTAGATAGTTGGAAAAATGGGAAGGGTAGGTCCATTGTAAATTTCTTGGTCAATTGTCTCAAGGGGACAATGTTGATCAAATTTGTTGATGCATCTGCATATGTTAAAGATGCACAATTATTATGTGAGTTGTTAGATGTGTTCATCCGAGATATAGAGATTGGTTTGCAATATGTTGTCCAAGTCACTACAAACAATGTTGTTAATTATGTTTTTTCTAATAGGTTTCTTATGGAGAGGTATCGAACCTTATATTGGACTCCTTGCTCCTTGTACTGCCCACTTCATTGATTTGATGTTAGAGAACATGGGAAATTTTCTTGGATCAAGGAAATCATTGAATCATCTTGGAGTGTCACCATATGTGTGTGTGTGTGTGTTCTTACACTTATGAGACAATTTACAGGGAACAAGGAGTTGGTGCATCCCACAATCACACATTTCACCACCAACTTGATTTCTCTTCAGTCTCTCCACAATTCTATGTTGGAATTGCAAAGGATGTTTATTTCATATAAGTGGAATGCTTGTGTCTACAACACTAAACTGGATGGGCAAGCCATAGCCTAACTGGTGAGACATAGCCAAATTTTTTTGACAGGAGTGCAGGAGGTGTGCACCTTTAGCAAATATTTAATAAATATTCTTTGTTTGGTTGACGGTGACAATCCCACAATGCGCTACTTGTTTGAGGACATGGATACGGCCAAGGAAGTTATCCATCAATACTATGAGGACAAGAGGGAGGAAGGATTCACCAACAAGCCCAGATATGGAATTTGATTAACGAGCGATGGAACAATACTCTCCATCATCTCATTCATGCAATAGGGCTCTACCTCAACCTCATGTTCTCTTATGCCTATGGTTTTTGTTGCCCCCCTCCCATTCCTAGGGGTAACTAGAGGACATCATGTCTCGTGGCCCACAATGGAGAACATGATACCGACCATGATGATGATCAACATGTCCATAGATGGTAGCCCAACAACCCCCCTCATTTACCTTTAAAACTATAGGTCAACCAAGGATCATCACATCCAAGCAACCCAGTGTATAGGAGATGGAAATCCAACATCACCATGAGGTATGTGTTGTGCTACTTATATGTGTAATATAATGCACTCATTAATTATCAATCCAGGATTCGTAATGAACAAAGTTACAAGACACCAGTAAGGAAGGTAATTCTAATGTCATGAGTATAGAACTATTCTAGATTATGCATGCTGGAAACAAAAAAAACTAGCAAATCAAAACACACTTTGGTTGTCTTTCACAGATAGGCTATCTACTCCACTATGGCACATGCAAGTATGAGATGGAGTTATTTTGACAGATCAACTCTGTTATGTGACCCAGAAAAATAACTATGCAATCACACTTCTGAAAGGGAAATCACACATCAATCATCAAGACATAGCATGGGTAGTTCAATAGTCAATATACTGAGTATGTTGTGGTTCACAATGTGTTGTTCTAAACTTCACTAGTTCTCCTTCAAATATGTCTGACTACTACTGCCAACATTTATGTCTATGAAACGAAATCAAATTCATAAAAACAAAAATAGAGCATATGCAAAAAAAAAAAAAGATATCTAAGCAATCAAAACCTAAACTGAACTATACTGCTATCATCTGAAAAGATCAAAGCTTCAGCTAGTCTAACATTTATACTATTGAAATCAAATGCTAACACTAATCAATAAGAATGTTGACCTTTGTTGGGTGGTGGACCCTTGCTGCTTCAACAGGTTAGCGACTGGAGTCTATAGTAAGCTTTCTTTCAATCCACACATTCCTCTTACTCAAATTTCAAAACATAGAATTAAACTATGCTAACAACTCAACTCACATTCATTCATAAATGATCAAGACCTGGAAATAATTGACATCCTTCTATTAAACTTCAACTCAAAATCTGTTCTGCAATATGTAACACTGCTTCACATACTGTGTTATGCTAACTCTCTACTACCTCCACCATCCTTGCCATGACTACTTAAACAGTCTTAGTCGTGAAACACAAGGAGGTGAAATCTTTAGCAGATCAGTCAATTGTCAAACTTATATATTCGGTTACATATTTTAAGCTTCATCCTCATGACATGAAGTGTATGAGGATGAAGCAATAAACAAACTAGCTCAACATAACCTTGCTAGAGCTTTGATGATTCAACAAACATCCAACAATTATCTTGGGCACGATCTGGAGCTAAACTTGGTATATCATGCTTCCTGTATTGGTACCGGATCGTGACAGGTGAGATTCGGTAAATGGTACTGGATCCGAACAGTATGTGAGTGGTTGGTACTAGACTAGAACAGTCTGCGGCCATTGGTACTGGATCATGAAAGTGGATGGTTTGGTACTGGATCTGAATGGAAGGTGCACTTGGTACCAGATTCAGATAGTGTCAATCTGGCGCATAAGTACCGGATGGTTGAGATGATACATAAATGTTGGACTCATCTAGAGGTCAAAAGTTATACATGGAAATTTAAAACATTAGTACATGAAACATTTAGTCTCCTAGCTCAATAAACCACAAAATGCACAAATTCAATTATACTTTACCTTATGACCTCATCAATGGCTAATGGTAGTATTCTTTGTCATTTATCCAAGCTTAGGTAAGCCAAAAAGGTATAGATGAGGAGTATAATAGAGTAGTGGGGATGTCAATTTAGAGGCTCAACATTCCCCCATGCCAAAACCATTGCATGTCCTCATGCAACTGAAACAACTAATTTTTTTTCAAAATTTGAGACTCCATTCTTTACTTCTATGGATCAATGATGTTGATGTCTAAGGATTCTACTTTCAGCTCCCTTTTTATGATCCTAATGTATTGTAAGAGTCTTAGTACCTTCTTGAGCTTATTAGAAGTCTCTTCATGGTCATGTTGAAGTTGTTGGCTGGTTGCCTTCAGTTGTTCATTTATGTTTTTGATATAACTGTCCAGTAGTTGGTATTCCTTCACTTCTTGTTTGAGTTCCTGGTTTTGTTTTTGCAGCTCCCCAATCTTTTTCTTCATCTGTTCTTTTGTTAAGGTTCTTGTTGACTCCATTGTTTCTGGCTGGATGTATTCTCTTTCCTCTACTTCCTCCCTCATCCCACATAAAGTAATAGTAACTTTTTCCTTAGTCAAGCTAGGGATGTCATCCTGGATTGATAGGTCTTCAGAAGGGGAGGTAAGATCTATTGGTTCTTCATGTGTATGAGGAATGACAATTTCTTTTACTTTCTTTGCCATGCTCCTTGTGGTTCTTTTACAAGGGGGTAATGGATCAGAGGTGCTCACAAGCTTCATTTTCTTCTTTTCTATTCGTGGAATGGTTACAGGGGATTGTTCTATAAACTGTTCATCTTTATTTTCTGAGCTATTCTTTTCTTTCCTCATAGTTTTTGTCTTATGACCTTTCTCCTCAAGTGCTATTATTGAGGTCTCCTCCACTAATTTGGATTTACCTTTTTATTCTTGAGTTTTAAAAATCTTATCGACTGTGGAAGAGGGCCCTGCTTGTTTACTAGATTTATCTTTTTAGCTCATTGTTCTGGAGGATGATAGAGTTACCTTATCCTTCTTGCCCTTTTTCTCTTGAAGTTCCTTATCTTTCTCTGGAGCAGGTTGGGTTCCCTCTACAGGTTTGTTTTCTGTGGGAAGGTGTTGAGTGATGAGGATTTTCCATCTAATCCCTTGCTTCCTAATTTCATGTATAACTAACATCTTAATAAGACGTTGATGATAAATGCTAGTCTTCTCAGTTTTGGATAGGGATTTGACACCTCTTACCATCTTGTTCAAACTCATCCATAAAAAATATGGGAAATCAATTTCAGGACCTCCTTCAAAGTGTAACATAATCCTAATATGATATAGGAAGGTTACAACATACCTGCCCTCACAAGTGAGGAATAGTTGAGGACTAGCAAGCATTGGATGATACTCTTCCTTGATATAGATCCTAGCAATCCCCTTTTTCCAATCAAGGTGATGATGGTCTTCTTTCATAAATCATTGACACATTTCCTTGTTGATTCCTACTCATTTGAAATACTTGGCTCCTCTATTAGGTAATCTTGTGGCTTCCCTTAAAGTTGCTTCATAGATTGTTAGCTGCAGATTGCCTATGTGCGCAATCTCTCCATCGTAACCCTGAATAAATGCATGAGATACCTTCTCATGACAGCCTATGAATTTCTCCAAAAATGGCATCCATCCTGATCTAGCATACTTCTCTCTACACAACTGGAACTCCTCAGTCTCTCTCTAAATCTGTAAGACCGGTTCATGTCTACTTACAACCATCTTTATAAACTATGAGTGAAAATCAGGCTGTAGTGTAAGGATTTAGTCAGCTTATGAGGGTAAGGGTTTGGTACTGGAAATCGTAGGGAGAAGTAAGATCGGAGTTGGAGAAAGGTTGGTAATGGAAAAAAAAATATGGTGATGGCGTCGCTAATTCAAACAGTGAGTTTAAGTAAATATGCCGCAAAGGAAAATTAAGACAAGATGAGGCTCATTTGGATGGCTTCGCCACCCAGATAAGCCATTTCATTTATGCCTGTTAGTGCAATGATGGGGACAGAACGTTGGGTGTCAAAGCATCATTGTTGTTTGGGATAGGTGATTGGACTTTTGAGCGGTGAATTTGATGTTGAATCGTGGCTCATGACACAAGATACATTCATGATTGCTTAAGGATGAAGCACGTTTGTGGCTCTTCATTACTAGAAATGATCCATATTCACACTTTTGATGTGATTTTTCCTTCAATCATTTTCAAGCGCTTATGTGATGAGAGGATTGATTAAGGTTAAGCATATGGGTATGAGGGAAGTGAAAGTTAGGTGCATGGTTTTAGCACTAAGGTCATAAGATCTAGTATACATTTTCATGCCTATTGTAGTTTTATAAGCAAAGGAAAATAAATAATACCATGTTACCTTTACTTTTACCATTGTATAATCAATACCCATAGCATATGCGATTGCCTTTGTATTTGAAGCTTGTAGATTGTTAGAGTTCATCTTTTTTTAGGCTGGAGTTTTCTGGAAGCTTGGTATTGGAATTTCCTGTACTTCATGAAACTTCTTTATTCTGTGATTATCTTATTTTGTGTCTGGTTCTGCAGGGTTGTAGGGTGAACATGTTGGTTTCTAAATATGAGATGTGAGTTTGAAAAAAAGTTTTGAAGGATCTCTTTGACCCTCCCCCATGCCAAGGATGTTGCATATCCTTATGCAAGAAGATTCAACACTCTGTATCATAATGGAGAAAAGATAAGAGAAAAGAAACCAAATCAAATTCCAAAAGTACATTTATCACCTAGCATATGATCGCATGCCTAAAAAAATTGAAATTGCCTTTCTTTTGATGACTTATTAACAAGGGTAGCATTCAGCAGTGAAAACAGGGAGGTTTTTATATTTTTGCCAGAAGAATAGATCCAACCTAACTTGCTTAAGAGATTTACTATCATTAGATGTTATGGATAAATTTCACAGTATAAGTAGATAAGACTCCCTAGTTAGGGCTCCACTCTTAAGAAGTTTCCTTCTTAGGTAATGTAGGCTTTAGATGTTAGACCGGTAAAGTTGACTTAGGGTAATTCTCAAATGAACATTTGCTTGTAGTAATTGTCTTGTCTGTTAATCTGGAGTTTGTATCTCATAAATGTCAACAATGACCTTTGCTTGTAGATTTCATTTTTTTAGATGACAAAAGTGAAATTTTCAATCAGACAAGTATAGATGAGACATTTCTCAACCAAAACCCACTGTCAGCAAGCCTGTTCAGTACTCCGGTGGGGTAGTTGTGATAATTAGTGAGAGACATCCCTTCCCCAGGCAGAATGCCCCATTTCCAAAAGGTCTTTTTAGTACCCTGATGGGTTTGCCTAGTCATACCACAGACCGGTACCCGCTGCCAGAAGACCTATTCAGTATCCCGGCGGGTTAGTCTCTTAAACCCTTTTCCCATCAGAGGCTTCTTGTCCATAGTCACCTATTTCGATTTTTATTAAAGAGTGCCTTTACATGGTGACAGGGGAGGCTCATCTAAAAACCTTTTTACAGGCTGGGATGGTATTGGGTTGGAAGGTATATTCTCTTATTTGGATGTCTTTAAAGATTTGTCTGAAAGAAAAATAAACTTATGTATTGCACATTAGATCCAGATGTATAATTTTGTCTAAGTTTGTCCATAAGAGAATGACCTAAAGTTACCTTAGGGTATTGATACATCCTCTTCCATAAAAGTTTTCCTAGTGTACCCATGAAAAAGAGTGTTCATATACTTATATGTTACTCTTTAGAAAATATAATCCAATGAATACTATTGAAGTCTAGTTAGGGTGAGATAGTTACTTGTAGGCTAATATAGTTTTTATCCCTTTAATCATGCTGGAATACTAGATAAAGAGAACCTCTAGACTTTGAAGCAGATTAAGCATGGTTCTTTTAACAATCATAGGTAAAGATTATGTCTTCTTTGTCAAGCAACATAACCAAAAGAAATTAAAATACCTTTTAGCTAGCAATAGAACCAAAAGAAATTAAAAATTCTTCCTTTTAGCTAGCAACAGAACCAAAATAAATTAAAGATACTTCCCTTTATTCAGCAACATAACCAAAAAAAACTATTGCTTCATAAGGGTTGTCATTTGATGTTGCATTCGACTTCTTGGTTCCAGCTTAAGTGGTTGTTGCATGGCTTCATACTTCATATTAATTGACATAAGATTTTGAAATATGCGTAGCATTCCTTGTCAATTAGGTGATGTGTCCTGATAGTACCGTATAAGGACAGACTTCTGGTACCGGACCAGAACATGAATTTTGGTACCGGAGTAGAACATAGTATTGTTGATGCCTACAAAATGATGTTTAGCAAGTTCTTGAAGGATCAAATAAATTATATAAATCTACTTAAAAAGATAAAATGTGAAAGTAAAACAAAAGGAGGTAAGAATCCCTTGTTACCTTCAGCTTATTAACAAAACACAATCCACACCTTAGTACAAAAGTTTAAAAATAAACCAATCAATCAATGTGGATCAATAGGAAGGTCTCCTTCCTTACTGATCACCTGCATATCTGAATTTTGTAGTATACGAGTCAAATATTCCTCTTTTGATAGGGGTTTGTTATAAATTCTCAACCGGTGACCATTCACAAGTATTGGTGTCTGTTGTTCATCAATTGTCTTTATCCGGATTGAACCATTATCATAGACAGTGTCAATTTCGTAAGGTCCCATCCAACGAGTAGTTAACTTACCTTTGAAGTTCTTGAATCTGTTGTCATACAACAGGGCCCAATCTCCTTGTTGAAAATGTTTCTTTTTGAGATACTTGTCATGCCATTTTGTTCTCTGCTCTTGAATGAGGGTGGTTCTTTGAAGTGCTTCCTACCTGATTTCGTCCAGCTCATTAAGATGCAAGATTCTTTGTTGCTGGGATTCATCCAAGTTCATGCCAACTTGTACTGCAGTCCTAAAGGTTTTGATCTGGAATTCTATGGGGAGAAGTATCTACTTCCCATACACCAAATCGTAGGGTGTATGTCTTGTTGTATTCCTCCAGGTGATTCTATAAGCCCATAAGGCTTCTAGTAATATGTCAACACAATCCTTGTGGTGTAGCTGTACTGTTTTGGTAAGAATGGACTCAATAACTTTGTTGGTAGATTCTACTTGTCCATTTGCTTATGGATGGTAGGGTGTAGATTTCCTGTGTTTAATTTGGTACTGTTATGTAACAGATTTGACTAGATTAGAGGTAAATTGAGTTCCCTGATTAGTCACAATTTCTCGAGGTACACCAAATCTAGTAAATATGTCATTAAAAAGGAAATCTACCACTGATTGTTCACTTGCAGCTGGTAAATCTTTTGCTTCAACCCACTTAGTCACATAGTTAGTACATACAAGTATGTACTTCTTCTTTTTAGATGCAGGGTTAATGGGTCCTACAAAATATAATGCCTATTTCTCGAAAGACTCAATGACTACTTGGGCTTGAAGTGGCATTTGGTCTCATGCAGTAGGCTTACCCATTCGTTGGCATTCATCACAATTGGATACATAGGTTTTAGCATATTTGAAAATATGAGGCTAATAATAACCAGATTGCAGAACTTTATAAGTGGTCCTCTTGTCTGCGAAGTGTCCTCCACAAGGACCATCATGGAAGGATTGCAAAATATCATGAATTTAATCTTCCCTTACACATCTCCTGATTACCAAATCTGGTCCTGTTTTGTAGAGACAATCATCGTGCCACATGTAGTTTGCACTTAGTTGAATTACTTGCTATTTTTCTCTAGGAGACAATTTCTGAGGCATCTTCCCTATCACAAGATAGTTAGCTACATATGCATACCAAGGAGTGAATGTAGAAATAGAAAACAAATTTTCATCAGGAAAGTTATATTCTACTGGTGCGTTATCTCCCAGATGAATCATTCTAGATAAGAAATCAGCCACAAGATTATCCTTACCAGGTCTATCAATAATGTTGATATTGAACTCTTTTAATAATAATAGCCATCTTGTAACTTTAGGATTTGTTACAAGTTTGTTCATTAATAATTTGATGGCGGAATGATTAGTGTGTACAAAAGCTTGATATCCTGTAATATAGTGTCTAAATTTATTGATAGCATGGACCACAACTAGCAATTCTTTTTCTGTGACCGTATATTTAACTTCAACTAGAGACAGATTTTTACTGACAAAGTAAACAGTATAAGGCATTTGATTTTCCCTTTGTCCAAGAACTGGCCCAAGGGCTATGTTTGAGGCATCAGTACATATATGAAAAGGAAGGGGCCAATTTGGTCCTCTTAATACAGGGGTAGTTGACAATTTCTGTTTTAGAATCTCAAAAGATATTTGGCATTCATCATCCCACTTAAATTCGACTTCTTTAGATAATAACTTGAATAAAGGGGTAGCCAGGCTTGTAAAATTTGGAATGAATCTTATATAGTAGCCAACATGCCCTAAAAAGTTGTGAGCTTCCTTTTGTGAGGAAGGTATTCTGATTTGTGTGATAATATGAATCTTTGTCAGATCAACTCTCATTCCAGAACCAGAGATGTGATGTCCCAAAACAATACCTTCAGTGAGCATCATCTTTGACTTTTCATTACTTAGGGAAAGATTAGTTTCATTACACCTAATCAAGACTTTTTTCAGACTGATCAAAGCTTCCTGGAAGTCTTTTCCATGGACTGTAAAGTCATCCATGTAGACTTCCACGCAGTCATTGGTCAAGTTAGAGAAAATGGCTAGGAAAACCCTTTGAAAATGGCTAGGGCATTGCAAAGTCCAAAAGGAAGAACCCTATAAGCATAGGTTCCCCATGGGCAGGTGAAGGTGGTCTTCTCTTGGTCTTCAAGTGCTATTTGTATTTGGTTATAACCACTAAACCCATCTAGGAATGAAAAATACTTCTTCTTGAACAAGGTATCCAACACCTGATCAATAAATGGTAAGAGAAAACAATCCCTATGGGTGGATTTTCTCAACTCCCTGAAGTCTACACATATTCTCCACTTGCCATTTTTCTTGGGAACTACGACAAGTGGAGACACCCATTGACTATCTGAAATGGGGTATATGAGATTGGCTTGAAGGAGTTTTTGCAATTCCTCTTTTACAATATCCTTAAGGGATGGATTCATCCTTTGCTGAGGCTGTCTAATTGGTCTGATTTGGTCATTAGTGTAGATATGATGTGTGCATGTGTCAGGGTGAATGCCTTTCATGTCTGCATAATCCCATGAAAAGGCATCAAATTGTCTTTGGAGCATTTCAATTACTTGTGTCTTTTGTTCTGGTTCCAAACTAGAGTTGATATACAAAGGTTTTCTTGGGCTAAGATCAACAAGTTCAGTACTTTCTTCCTTCTCTGAGGGAGCTAGTGATAAAGTATATAATTGAGTGGTATCAAGGTGTCAAGTTTGTTGAAATTCAGAACTGAAAATGTGTGACAACTCTGCAAAAGACCTCGGATATTCAATACAATTTGTATCAGCCAAAAATAAACTTAAGACTTGTTCATTCGATTGTTCTTGCATTCCTCTTACCTGTTCAAGTGTTAACAGGGGTCTGATGCAATCTTCTTCTCCATAAGGGTTTTCTAACCAGACAGGTATCTCCTGTGTCGGTTGGGTAGGAGGAAAGAGGACAAGCTTTTGGCTATGTGTGCCATTGGATATAGTCATCTCACCAGACCGACAACTGATAAAGGCATCTGTTGTAGCCAGCCAAGGATGGACAAGAACCATAGGGTGTCCTGGTTTGGAGGATGATTTAGAGTAGATGACTAGAAAGTCTACTGGATATTCCCAAGAAGCTAGAGTGACTGTGACATCATCTAGACTTCCTGTAGGGCTAATGACTGACTTATCTGCCAACTCTATCATTGTTTGGGTTGGTCTTAATTGGTTGATTTGGATGTTTTTCATAGTGTCAAAAGGAATTACATTAATTTTTGCACCCAAATCAATAAGTGGGTTTGGTAAAGAAATACCATTAATTTCAACAGTGACTACTGGGTTCCCAGGGTCATTATATTTGTATGGCATTTCAGAAATAAATTCAGTTAATTGCCTCACCACCTGAACAAGGGGAGGTTCCTTCTTCTTCCTTCCTGGTTTCTTAAGGCAAATATCCCTTATGATTTTGGCATATATGGGGATATCCTTAATGTCTTGCAACAGAGGTATTTTTATACATACATTTCGCAATTCATCCTTTTTATCTTTGTGCAAGGGTGGGTCAGGTTTCTTCACTAATAGTCTTTCGGGGTAGGGTGGAAGATTAACTTGTTGAGGTCATTGTACAGACTAAGAAGTGATTGGAATAAGAGGGGAAGTTTCTTATTCTACAGGGGTGGTTTGAGTGTTTTCTTCCTTAGAATGATTATCATTTTCTTCCTGAATTATTACTCCAGGATTTGATTGATTTACAATTTTCCCTGATCGTAGTTGAATTTCATAGGTGGGAAAGGTTTGAACTTCTGTATTCTGCATAGGGTGGGTGGGTCAATTATTGGGGTTAGGGATTGGCTGGGAAGGGATTGTTGTTGGTCTCAGAGGGTTGTGGGCAGCTTGGTTTTGTGGTTGTTGATTGGAATTTATAGGTACTTGCTGCTGCTGGTTAGGGTTCAAGGGGGTTGTAAATTGTTGTTGTATAGAAGGTGGGAGTAAAGCTTGCATCTATGGTTGGTTAAATTCAGGTAGTAATTGAGAAATGTTTGCAGGATACTATGGATATGTAGGGTAAGAGGGATTCTCATACACATGCCCCCTCCAACCTTGTTGCCAAGGTTGAGTTTGAGCTTGTTGAGGTGTCCATTGTGGATAGGTCATTGGGGGAGGACCCCATTGTTGTTCTTGATACTGTGCATTAGGGTCATAAAATGCATTGGGGTTTTGTGCTATCCAAGGTATTCTGGAAGGGTATGATTTTTCTTGTGAGACTCCTCCTCCCCTTTACATGGCTTGTAGTTCAAGCAAAGTTGGACACTCAGATGTGGGGTGATCTAGTGTACACAGGCCACAGATTTCTATGACGTTTAATGGACATTATTTCTCACCATGCTTCTTTCGGCATCTAGGACAGAAGATTGCTAAAACAGTCTCTTCTTATTATTTCTTTTTCAGTTTTAGTGTATCTAACTGGTTACTGGTTGTGCTCAAGATGTCTATTTTAAAGTTCTCTAATAAGTGTCCTAACTCAATTCTAGCGACAGTTCCCGAGCTTTGTCTTGTATTTCTGCTAAAAGAATCTCTTGGTGCTTTGCATGTTTTAGCTTGTCCTCTTCAGTATCTTCTATAGTAATTTGCAATCTTTGCAAAAGGATTTTGGTGCACATCTCCTGAACTTAACAAATTTAAAACTTCTGTGAAGTCATCTCTAATACCCTTCAAAAATACGGTTCTTACTACAGCTGGGTCTGTGGTGAATAATTTTGATTTCTGGTAGTTGTATAAGAACCTTTCTAAGTAGTCTTCAGGGCTTTCATCTTCTATTTGTTGCATTTTAAAAATGATATTTTTAGCATTATCCTTACAATAGTCTTGGTATTTCCATAAAAATGTGTCTTTCATCTGATCCCAAGAGAGGATTGTATTTTCTCCTAAGCTCATGAACCATCTTAAGGTTGAATCCTTCATTGTAGCAGGAAAGAGCTTAAGTTTTTGGGCATCGTCTGAGTAATTATAGCTTCTACATAATATGTCAAACTCGAATAAGAATAAGTATAGATCTTCAGTTGACATACCTTTAAAAGTGGGTAACAATGATAGTGGGATGTTTTTCATGCTGATGTTTCTGGAAATATCCAAGATTGGAAACCCAAAGGTCTCAGTCTCAGTGACTGCATTTCCTTCTTCTTCTACCATTCCATTGATAGATGGTTCAAAAACTGTATTTTGTGTGTCTCCTAAACGTTCAGCAGATTCATGTTCTGCCTGCCCCAATGTTGATTCTTCCGTTTTAGGTTCTTCTTCTGGAGCCTCGCTGGCTCCCCTTGAACTTTCTCTTGGTGGAATTTTTCCTGCACCAGTGTCAGTTGGATTAGTTGGGGGGGGGGGATGTTTTTGAATCTTTAGAGCTTACAAATCTACCCTTATTATCTCTATATCTATGCATAAAATGGAAATTTGATTCTTAACTAAATTGAAATCCTAATTCTATCTAGAAGGTAAGAAGGCAACCTGGCTTCGCAGAACCCCACTCTAGTGGCCATGTGGCTCTTCACCCATGTATTAAACATTTTATCCTCCTCCCTCAAGCAACCTTTAAAATCATTCAAAAACTATGCAAACAATCTAAGCTAAAAATCACTTCCTACCGTTTGCAACTCCCTGGAAATGACGCCAAAATGTTGTGCTACTTATATGTGTAATATAATGCACTCATTAATTATCAATCTAGGATTCGTAATCAACAGAGTTACAAGACACCAATAAGGAAGGTAATTCTAATGTCATGAGTATAGAACTATTCTAGATTATGCATGCTAGAAACAAAACAAAATAGCAAATCAAAACACACTTTGGTTGTCTTTCACAGAGAGGCTATCTACTCCATTATGGCACATGCAAGTATGATATGGAGTTTTTTTGGCAGATCAACTCTGCTATCTAACCCATAAAACTAACTATGCAATCACACTTCTGAAAGGGAAATCACACATCAATCATCAAGACATAGCATGGGTAGTTCAATAGTCAATATACTGAGTATGTTGTGGTTCACAATGTGTTGTTCTAAACTTCACTAGTTCTCCTTCAAATATGTCTGACTACTGCTGCCAACATTTATGTCTATGAAACGAAATCAAATTCATAAAAACAGAAACAGAGCATATGCAAAAACAAAAAGATCTCTAAGCAATCGAAACCTAAACTAAACTATACTGATATCATCTGAAAAGATCAAAGCTTAAGCTAGTCTAACATTTATACTATTGAAATCAACTGCTAACACTAATCTATAAGGATGCTGACCTTTGTTGGGCAGTGGACCCTTGCCGCTTCAACAGGTCAGCGACTGGAGTCTACAATAATCAATCAATTGTCAAACTTATATATTCGGTTACATATTTTAAGCTTCATCCTCATGACATGAAGTGTATGAGGATGAAGCAATAAAACAAAATAGCTTAACATAACCTTGCTAGAGTTTTGATGATTCAACAAACATCCAACAATTATCTTGGGCACGATCTGGAGCTAAACTTGGTATATTATGCTTCCTGTATTGGTACCAGATCGTGACAGGTGAGATTTGGTAAATGGTATCAGATCCGAACAGTATGCAAGTGGTTGGTACCAGACTAGAATAGTTTGCGGCCGTTGGTACCAGATCGCGACAGTGGATGGTTCAGTACTGGATCTGAATGGAAGGTGCACTTGGTATCGGATTCGGACAGTGGAAATCTGGCACATAAGTATCAGATGGTTGAGCTAATACAAAAATGATGGACTCATCTAGAGGTCAAAGGTTATACATGGAAATTTAAAACATTAGTACATGAAACATTTATTCTCCTCGTTCAATAAACCACAAAATGCACGAATTCAATTATACTTTACCTTATGACCTCATCAATGGCTAATGGTAGTGTTCTTTGTTATTTATCCAAGCTTAGGTAAGCCAAAAACATATAGATGAGGAGCATAATAGGGTAGTGGGAATGTCAATTTGAGGCTCAACAGTATGTTAGTCCTTCTTTCATGCAAAGCATTGTTCTTAATTTGTTGGGCATGTGAGTGAGGATCTTTGGTTGAAGTTGGATAATGGATAACTAGCTTGGGAAATTGTGTCAATTGCCTTGTTTCACCTTAGTGTTTAGCTTCTATGCCCTAGTCCTGTGTTGTCACTGCCCATGGAAAATGGGTATGACTAGGGCACCCTCATAAGGGTAACGTTCTGTTCCCCTCCATAGTTAACACTTTCCATCTCGGAGCCTCGCATAGTGCACTAAACTTCGGTAATCGGTCATGGTCAATTCTCTCATGAGAAGAAGAGGTTGAAGGCCTAGCGGTTGATGCAACTAATATGTGTCTATGTTATGTTATAAATGATAAAGGCCGCCATAAAAGCTTCAGGCCAACTTGAGCTCTACTCCCTCTAATGGTAATCACCCATATTTGGATGTGAATGAATGCACCAAATTATAAAGGACTACTACCTAGTAAAAAAATGAATGAATGAAGCTTGAAACCTTTTAAAGGGGACTTGCAAATGATAATTGGGTATAAAAAGGAAAATAAGGGGTTTATAATGAAAAAAGTATAGAGGAAAGGGTATCTCAAGCAAGCAAGCACTCCCTCTACAAAGACGTTCATAGAAATGGATTCATTGACACCATAAGCCATGAAGTAAGCCCTAAAACCATATCACTATCACACTTTTGAAGGGTTTATTTATTTCCTACTCACCTTAGGACCTATCCCTCTACTTGGGTTCTTTTATTTCATATCTATGTTGGCACACCTAATAGGGTTGAATGAAGGCCCTCCCATACTTAAGCTTGTCAACTCACATGGAATCCTCGGTTGGTGTGATGCTTGAAGTGGATACCAAGGTGATTTGTTTACATGGATTATATCTTAAGTTACAACTTACTTTGAATGTTTTAAGGACTAATGTTTCTTCTGAACCTTGGCTAACCTTGTCTTGTACTTTTCTTTGTTTTGGATGGCCCTTACATGGTTCTTTGAGGGACGTCCTGGGCTTGTACATAGGACGTTGTGCATTTATTACAGGACTTGGGCATGTGTGGTATAGAGTAGTTAGTCATCCAATAACTCACCACCTTCAAACATCAACTCTCACATCCTTCGAACCTTTTATGATGGATAGATGGGCTTGGTTTGAGTAAATTGGGTCATGATGGCACACAGATGGGCTGAAAGACCACAATCTGGGAAGAGTACCCCCAGGGATTTTTACCCATCGGATCAAGGATGTTGCAGCAGTAGAAAACTAGAGACCATGCAGAGGCGAGATGTAGCTCCCTCCATCCAGGACGTAGTTCCATAAACCCCTAATGTCACCCTTGTTTGTCCATGACATCATCTTCTAGGGTTTGGTGGTGCTACGGTTTTGGTGGACAATTTGGGTATTGGTGATGATTTGGCATGACCATGACAGAGGAGACATTCCATTTCCATGGCTTCACTTCTAGATGATGCCACATGGCCTTTGGAGGCCCTCACCCTTCCTAGGAAGGCTTGATGTCTCACACGTGTGGACTTTTACATGATGTATTTTGCACTTTAGAATTTTGTAAAGGATAAATGAGGGGTCAACCCCACTTCAATTTTCATGTTGGAATTTTAAGTGGAAAAATATTCTAGGATAGCCTCCTATAAGAAACTCTTTTATCCATCATCATTCCTCACCATTGTGGGGTGATTACTTCTAAAATTTTCGGCCTTTTGGGGGTTATTGATCATTCTAGCACATGTGTTATTCTTGAAGGAGATCTCTTGTGGATGTTTTGCTGATTTTGGATGGATATTTCTACAATTAGGGTTTTATGCTCTTGGTTTCTTGGATAAAGTAAGTAATTTTCTACAATTCTATGGTATTTTGTTAATGTAAATGGTGAAATTGTTATTTTGTTGTAAGAAATCTTGTTATTTGAAACCCTAAGAGAGGAACATAAGTGTTTATTCCTCTCATCAAGTTTTATTTGTCCAAATTTGTAAATCGTCCTTACTAGGGTTAGAATCCTAAAGCCCTAAAGTGATAGCACTTTAGGATTTTAGCCATAGACTTTTGATCTTTGACTTAGTTGAATCTACAACAAGGGAAAATGATATCTAAGGCCCAAACGTGCTTGCACCCTAGACATATTTTCTTCAAATTCTAAATCCTAAGGCCCAAACATGCTTGCACCTTAAGGTTTAAACTCTACCTCTTGGCTTAAATTAGATCAATATTCAAGTGTAATGCATTTAGACTCCATAATCCCTAGGATGATAACTACATTGGTTTAGAAGCAATCTTGTGGTGAAAGTAGATGTTAAATTCCCTTTTCCTATTCTTTCAAGTGCTCTACTTGTTGAAATATTGGTATGCTCGTTTAACCATAGACAATGTCACATCATTGTCACCCAACCATAGGCATTTACATATCCCACCCCTGAGCACACTAACCTTTACTTAGAATAATTTTGGCAAGCCTACTCAAGAACCAACAAACAAACCTAGTTGCTAACTACAGCAACAACCCAAGACAAGTAGAGCACTCCTTATCCAAGGGTAGTGCACAAGAGAGAGAGTCTCCATATCCATAGAACAAGTACCATACACAACTGCAACAGCTGCAACTACACTACTCTCTCAAACTTGCACATACTTAGTAAGAATATCACCAAGAGTATCACCAAGAATGTCACTAAGAGAATCACCAAGAATGTAACCAAGAGAATCACCAAGAGAGAGACCAAGACCAAGAGATGACCATGCACACTTATTCCTCCTTGCAGCTGCAACTACAGATCTCCACAAGATTTGCGCTCAAACTAGGTGTGAAAATGAGCTAAAACGTCCTCTTTTTATATTAATCTGTCCAGTGACTTTTCTGGCTGGGCCGACCTGACTTTGTAGTAATTATATGTTTTGTTTATCTTTTTTCTGTGGAGCCGACTTGTCTTCTAGGGTTTCCACACATCTGTTTAATGGTTCACTTGCTTCCAAAATATTTTATTCTAAGTCATAGGCTACACATGGAGGTTAATACCTCCCGCAACAACCAAAACATCAACACTACTAACTCTAACCCCAACAAACTTACAATATTTATTGTCGATTTTACAAACAATTGCTACAACCACTGAAAACTACTTCTATTTGTTGCATACACCTAATTACAAGTGGATTAAGTTATTCATAAATCACCTCTAACAATTGGATAATATTCGATCGGTTGAATGCTTACTTTTTATGGTCAATTGTGGTGTTTCTGAGCGATAATTCTTGTTGTTGTCCCAAAAGAGTTATTGTTGTTGTAAGGTTGTTTACTTCTGTAATTTGCAACAACCTTAGTACAATTTAATTTATCTAGTTTCTAGGGAGGTCATTGTTGCATACTTCATCTTCGTAATTGTTATATATATGCTGCAAATTGTTTCTTGTTCCAAGCAGGTACAACAATAACCCTTCAACCTCTCTTTCTTTCCTAGACCTAGACCAACCAATCGATAATCAAGATAGGGGGTGGTAGGATTGGGGACTAAACTTGTTATTCAATCCCTTGAGGTCACCAAGGAAGCCTCCCTTGTGGTGGACCTCTTCCATCACTATAACGAGGTAAGATACTACTTAGGTGACAGTGATAGTTTCTTCCATAGTTACACAAGATTTGGGGATCTTGTGGTGGGCTTTGCACAGGTACAAATCCTGCGATAACAATTTTAAATTTGATGTTGAGGTTATCCATGGATTTCTTCAATGTGTTCAAAGGATGGTGTTGACTCCTAGTGATCACTCAGTTATTTCCAAACAAATGGAGATATATAGGTTGGTTTCTAGGACATTTGGTTATGAAATGGTTTTCCAAGACAAAACCACTAGGATGCCAAGTAAACTTCAAGTACAATTCATTTCAAACTTTCAAATTTTAATGTCTTTCCTTTCTATCTATTTGTTACTTGATGTAAATTTAATTCGTTGGCTTTCCTTTTCATTTATTTGTTGTCAATGTTTGGTGGGAAAACTATGGAAAAAGAATCTCGAAGTTACAAAAAATTTCCATTTGAGTGCTTAATCAAAATTGCAGCTCTTCAAGGTGGAAGCGCAACTAGAGTGTCTTTGAAAAATACACTCCAGAAAACGAAACAAGTCATAAATGTTCAAACTAAATTTTAATTTTTTTATAATTTCATTAAATTTAATTTATTTCCACCATCCTCTAATTACAATATGGGCCTCATACAAGA
>ML778533.1:419039-435647 GCA_009831015.1 Picea engelmannii
TTTGATGTGATTTTGTATCATCCTATTAGGACTTAGGACTCACGACAAGTATCATAATTCAATATCAACATGTGATGTACCATTTGACATCTTACACATCTTATATATCAGTTTTATTTTCATATTTATGTAGCAATGTGTTTGATTGATGTTGTTGTTTCTTTAGATGTTTCAAAAAGAGAAAAAATATGATTATTTTTGTATTTCTTTAAGTTTTCCGATATTTTCCAATATTTTCCCTGACATTGTCAATAAGTTATATTCTCGACCCTCAATGATGTATTTTTCAACATAATAAATGTAACATTTCTCTAAACCAACAGACAACAATCATGAATTTCATAATATAGATAGGGAATTTGAAGAAGAAATAAATCTCTTAATAAAGTTCCCTCATACATAGTCTACAAGTGGAATGCTCCCTTTTAAGTTGATGATTTATCTCCATGTAAAGCTAATGGGAAAAGAACTGAAGTTGGGCTAGAGGGATCTCGAGCTACAAGGTAACTACAATATAAAAAATCATTAGAGTATAGATGACGTCATCTTTGATAAAAAATCATAGAGTATAGATGAGGTCATCCTTGAAGTGCATGTTAGTGTGGAAGTAGTTATGAATTTTTGGAGTTCAAGGCTCTTTTAAATCAATCCATGAAGATTTCAAGTAGGATTTGTGGATATTTTCTCTAATACCTCTATTAATATCCCTCTTATCTTAGACAAAGGCAAGCCTCTCCCTGAGAACTTGTGGTTCTCAACCTTACACTTCTTTCATATAGGAATTAAGGTCCTCTAGGATATCTTCTCCTTATAAACCAAAGGTTAGATTCCTTAGGCTCAGTTGAATCAAGTCTTATAAATTAAATAATATTGACAAGTTATCTCAAACTTGCACTTCTTTTGTATAGGCATTAGGACCCTCTAGGATATATTCTCCTTAAAACCAAAGGTTAGGTTCCTTAGGCTCAGTTGAATCAATTCCTTTAGATTAAGTAATGTTGACAAGTTCCTTTTCAATAAAATTCTAACTTTAATTTCTACTTGTTTATTGTTCAAGTCGGGGGCTCAACCTCCAAAGTGATTATGGAAGGATTGGGCCAAGTTGTAAAAAGATTACATCATCAAATACAAGCCAATGAGTGGCTATAGATAGTTGAGCATAACCTCGATATTAAATCTACAACCCAAAACGTTGCTCTATTAACTTCAAGCAATATTGAAATTGCCTCTGGAGCCTAATTAGGCTATGCTAGCATGGACGTATGCCCTTGCTAAGTTCCTTGTCATTTGGGTGTACCTTGACCTATATGTGATTTTTAATTGCATAATAAGACTCTTGAGCATATTTTTAAATCTGCAAAAAAGGCCAAAGTTGTCTAGGAATGGTTGGAGATCTTGTCTAAAATTATTCACTCGTTCATAGAAAATATGGAATGTATATTTTCTTGGTGTATTCTAGACAATTGATTTTACAGTAGCAGGGCATGTTTTTCGAGTGTGTTGCTACCTAATCCACACCTCGGGTCATGTGGAAGAAATCTTCAATCCACAAGATGTGGCCTTTGAGGAAAGTCTCGACTCGGGTAGCTGTATCCTGGCACTCTACTCCTCTGTCTAGGCTAATGCCTAACAAATCCAATGGGGGTAGTCTCTAATAACAGAATCTAAGTTTGATTAAAGCTAAGCACAATATTATTCTAGAAGTTAAATGAAACAAAAGAAAATACAACTAATCTAATAAATTAAATGTTTTGCAGTTCTTGGATTTATTTTAGGTTTATTTTAACTTGCTAAAATAAAAAGGAACACATGCAAAAGATAAAACGCAAAAAATGAGACAATCCCCCTGGGGGTGGGGGGATGAGAGGCCTAGTGGGTTATCCCACTATTGATTTTGAGTTACAATATTTTTAGAAGATTTTTTTATGGTATTTAATAGATTTAAGACCATGCAAAATTACAAATATAGAGAAAAATGATATTGGAAGAAGGTTAGGTAGCCTTGGGTGATCGTGGATGCTCTGGATCCTCGAAAATATGGTAGAGTTTCCCCTTGGATTTTCATCAAACCTGAAAAAAAAAGCAAGATAAAGTGGAGAAGATATGCCCAGAAGTGATTTTGGACAGCCTGCAAAAGCTGTTAGATTTTTGCACAAAAAATACCAAGTGAAAGCTATGTGAAATGTTAGCAAAATCAGCCAAGAAAGAAAGAAGAATGCTAGCTTTCTTAGTGGCTTTTGTTTTTTGTTCGGGACAACAAACAATAAGGCACTAATATTTCCAAATATCTAATTTAAATCTCTTAAAATTGAAACTATCTTCTGGCCTTGAGATTTAACTGTAAAATACTTCCTAAGAGGAAACTTCATGTGCTAGATCTACTTGGATTAATGAAAACTTGTAATTGCAAACTAGATCTAGCATGAATGCAATAAAAAAGTAAGATCTACTTTTGATTTACAATTAAAATAAATATCTACTTATGCATGACAAATTAAAGTATCAAGAAAGTGTTTAATTTTTTGAGAAGGAGAGAGAGAAGCTTGGTAATGCAGAATCCTTGGGCTATGGAGTCTTCTGGTGAAATGCCGAGGGACTTTGTTCTCAAAAGACTTGAAGCTTGTGGAAGATTGAACTCAAATCAGCCACTTCTCCAAGTATGAGGAGATACTGAGGTTCTCCCTACACATGAAATCTAGATAGCATGTTAATTAACTGAAATTTGCATGCAAATCTTTAATTGCATATGTAAAAAGACAAAAAGATCTAAAAAACAAACTAGCTAAGAATATGTTTTCCTACTAGGTGACAACACCCCTTCAAAGTCCAACTTACAAAGTTATAATGCAAATAAGTAAGCTACGATTACCTCATAAATTTAAACATGAACATAAAACATCCACACAAGAAATGCAATCCACCATATTGGCCTCCAAAGACTTCTTTATTCCAAAAGTATAACAATACAATACAATCAACAAGATAAATCCCAACTCTCATTAACCAAAGAGAGGAGAGGAAGGTTTCTTGAATAGCAAAGATGGGTGCACTTCCCGAGGGGAGGGTGCTAATCCCAAGATGGATGAGCCATATGGATGGATAGATCTTCACCACAAGTCAAGTAACTCAATAAAGGCACCACCACTCAAGTGAAGAAGGGTATATAGGGTGCCATCTCTCAAGAGGTTGGTGCATCTATCCTTGGGATTGGCACACTCAAGGAAAATGCGCCACTTCTTGAGAGGGAGGGCACACCACACATAGGGATCTTCATCAACTCAAGAGAACTCACCACTTAAATCTCCCTTACTTGCAGTCAAATCTCACTAACATCTAGTGAGGTGAAGTGAATTGAAGACAATTCAAAAACATGTCCCAAACATGTTTCCTTCATAATAGTGAGTTGTTTTATTTGCCTTTTTTTCACCTTTTTCAAGTAAAATTGATTTTTGATGAGAAAAAAGTCAATTATTCTTCTTGAAAATGGGGTACATGGGTAAAAGGGGTATTCTAGGTTATAATACGATACCCCCCAAGGCATATAACACCTCCTCGTACCACCCTTTTAATATTACATCAATTTACAAGGTAAAAATTCCATTTTACGGAAAAGTTTACGATTTATTAAAACAATTAAAAAATCCTAGAGGGTCCTAATGCATGCCCATAAGACTATAGAATAATGATTAGCATGGTAATATACATTAGACACTAGACTTGGACAAAACACATTAAGGATTAACCATTAGTACACACTCCATCTTTGGAGGAATGAGTGAAAAAACATGGAAAATTATAAATCGCTAAAAAGCAAGATATAATTGACCAAGTGAAAAAAAACACTCTAGAGTATGTACTAATGAACAAGTCTTAGGGAGATAATCCTTTTACATAAGAAATTCCTCATGATAACACATTTTATTACATTTCCCCCATGGGGGTATGTAACATGCATAAAAGAAGAAGAATAAGAAAATTTAAGGGGCCATAATGCTCGGCTGGACTTTTGAACTCTGATTTTGAACAAGTGCCTTTTTCAATCTTTGCAGATCATCATTAGTCTTGCATGGTGAAACTATGGAGGTAACAATTGTCTCCTCCATATGGGGACGTGTTCTTGATATTTGGAAAGCATGCAAGAACCTTAAAATATGTGATCTACACAATAAGCAAATGTCTCCCCAAAAAATTATCAGTGGCACATGAACTATATAGAAATCATCAGTAAAATACAAGTTGCACACACACACACACACACACCCATATATATATATATATATATATATATATATATAGAAAAGAGAAGAAAATAAAATTCTTAAGAAATAAAAGTGAAATACAAGGACGAAGGGTTAGAGTCAAACTATTTTACAATGGATGCCCCTTGGGTATTAGATGTTATCATAGAAGAGCAATTTGAGGAGTTGCCCATTCACTGGCAGATTTAGCTTTACATCATCCAACTGGCTGAGATGAGTTGTCAAAGGGACTCTGGTCTTTACCTTGATTTTTGATATTGTGATGGAACACTTTTCTTTTGGTTTTCATCCAACTCAACCATCTGATGAGTCTTTCTCTGAATTTTATCTTGTGAAGCTTCATTTGGGCCTTGGGGAATAACTTATGATTTTTATGTCTTAACTTTCCCTGAAAGGATTGGCATATTCTTTAAGGGGGATGGTATGTTGAATATCATCTTCTTTATAAGCCTTCAGTTCATCATGAATAAAGGAAAAATCATCCCTATGATCCTTCACAAAATTTATTAATTTTTTTCCTTCTTTTTCTGAAGTACATTTTCTAATTTTTATTATCCTAGGATCTTGATCTTATTCATCATTCATTTCTATGCCATCACCTAGTTTTTCTATTTCTTTTTTCTTTTTACACTTGTCATGTTTGTTGAAGATATACTCATCATCATTGAATATTTTCCAAGGCTCTAATCTATATGGAATGGATGGCCCAAAAATTGCTTCTATTTCATTTTGACCATTCACTAACTCATATGATAGCTATAAAGTTGAAACCGGCACTACTGACACATCACACTTAGTTCCTCATTCTAAGTGTACTTTATCAAGGTTTATTTATCTAGGAATTTCTTCAAGAAATAAACCATCAAAGCCTTCCATGGTGTCCCAGACCTCATCAACTCTTTCTTCCTTAAATTCTTATTTAATGGGTGTTAAGGAGTTGGACAATATTGCATATTTTCCCAAATCCTTGATCTCATAAACTAACTCATTCGTAGGGTCTTTGGGGTCTTCTACATGGTACCTCTTTTCCAGTTCTCTATGAAGTCTGACAAATGTATTATTACAAGTTGGTATGATGGCATAAGATAAATTCATTTGAAGACTTCCACCCAAACTTCCAGCCCTCTTCCATGACAAGAGCATACCCCATGCATATGGCACATCTATGAAAACAACATCCATCAACATTTTTATATCTGAGAAGACTACCAAATGTACTTGAAGATCTTTAATTAGTCCATGGACCTTGATTTCTCTTGAATCCATGGCACAAACACTATGATATGGTCTTGCAAACCTCAAGTTTAATTGTTCCATGACTTTCCAAGTCATGACATTTGATGAAGCACCTGAATCTAATATGTAGTTTTGAAGACGTAGATTATTTACCGACAAATAGATGAAGAATGGTTGATGACTTCCATTTCCTCTATTATGATCTGTGCCTTGCAGAATGACAGGGGCATCTTCATAATATTTCTTGTGTCTTTCAACACTTTTCTTTTTGGGACCCTCAATGGCTCTTAGAAACTTTTTGTTTTTGAGATGGAATCTTTATTAGCTCTATTACTGAAACCAAAACCTTAGCATTAGAGACCCAACTACCCAAGTCAATGCTTAACTCTGATGTGGGAGGAGTGATTGTTGTGGGAATGTTATGATATGGTTTAACTGGATTGTCATTCCCTTTCCATTGGTAAGTTAGTCCTTTATTCCTTGCCATCTCAAGGATCTACTCAGGTGTGGGATTTTCACCAAATAACTTAGTTACACTGTCATATGTCTTTATCACATCCTCTAAATTATGACTTATTTCCATTGTTTGCATCCAATGATCCATGGATAGAGAATGAGTTTTTCCCATATTATTGATTTGATTTGAATGACCTAAATATCATACATATTTATTTGCTTCTGCCATCCTACCTTCATTTATCTGACATAATCTATAACAGGTGGATTCTTCATGGAAGTCATTGCAAGCCCTGAAAAAAGGAGGAGCCTCATGGTCAACATAATTTGTAATTTCTAACCGATTAGGGGGCCTTTGATCTTGGGGAGGTCCCTTCTTTTTCCATCTTTCATTAGAATTATTTTGAAATTTATTCGCTTGTGATCATTCCATGGAGATCAAGCAATTTTGCATGGCATTCAACTGATTTACATGTTTTTCTTCCATCGATTTTAATTGAAGAGAATGGTTGGCTTCCATAGCTTTAATTACTTTTGTTAGTTCTCTTAGGGGGGCACTAGAAGATTCCTTACTATCTGAACAAAAAAAAATTCTCTTTGCATCTTTAGGCTCATGTTGCTTTAAAGAACTACCCCTTGTGAATCCCAATAAGTTTGATCTTCTTGAAGGTGGCATGTTCTTATCAATTTTTATAGTTATCTCTTGGGCAATCTTAAGATTCGTTGGTTCTTTATCTTTGAATTGATAACACATTTCACCACCGAAGGCCTCAATATAGTAGATAAGTATGGAGGCATCTGGAGGTTTGATGTCTTTGTGAAGACTACTGATTAATTCGTTAAACCTCTTGTTGAACTCCTCCATATTTTCATTCTCATTCATCTTTATAGTGTTCAAAGTGGATAACAAATGACGGTGCTCTTTTTATCCCTCCATCTCTCTATTAAGGCATCTATCAACTCTTTTACGGTTTTAAACTTATTATCTACAATTTCTGAAAACTAGTCATGAGCATCTTCTTCTAAAGACAAGACAAATAGTTTCATTTTAACATCTTCATGTGAGGCATTGCCACACCATTTATTGACACAATGCATAAAATATTTTATATGTGTTTTAGCATTTATAACATTGTTACCTTGAAAAGAAGGTAATTTATCTAAAGCTTTTTTTGGAATTACATGAGGATAACCATTTATTGCATAAAAATCACATGGTTTATATAAATGATCCATTTATAAACTAGAATTATAAATACAAAAAAAATGAAGATAAAAAATGGACTTAGATTCGAGATTATCAAGGATCCTACGAGAAGCAAGTTTGTTCAACCTCCTCCTATAAACATTTTTAGGTTCAGGGATGAAGCTAACCAAACCCTGTGAGTTCCTTATTGTAGAATACTTTGTTAAATTATTTTGTAGTGTAGTCTCAAGATGATAGAGTCTATTTCTAAGACACAAGATGCATCAAACAAATAAAAAAAAAACAATAAAGGAAAACAAAAGTTGTATTCCGGGAATAACAAGATTTATCCCCGGCAACGACGCCAATTATGTTGGATCCTAATCCACAACTCAGGTCACGTGGAATAAATCTTCAATCCATCGAGTGTGGCATTGGGGGAAATTCTTGAGTCGGGTAGCTGTCTCCTAAAACTCGACTCCTCCATCTAGGCTAACTCCTAGTGAAACCAAGGGGCGTAGTCCTTGTTAAAATTTTGATATGCTCGTTTAACCATAGACAATGTCACATCATTGTCACCCAACCATAAGAATTCACATATGCCACTCTTGAGCACACTAGCCTTTACTTAGAATAATTTTGGCAAGTCTACACTAGAACCAACAGATAAACCCTAGCCACAATAATGTTGTAGCAGCAACACAATAAACATACAAATATAGTGTACCTTACACGAAAAGAAGCACAAGAGAGATACTAGAAAGACTGCTACACCATTCCTCCATATTTGTGCCCTCTCCAGCTGCAACTGTAGCTCTTTAAACTTGAGCCCTAGTTGCCACTGCAGTTACTCCTTAGACTTGCGCACTGGCTAAGTAAGTGAGTGTACAAATGAGCTAAGGCATCACCTTATTTATACGTATTCTACCAGTGAACTTTTCCCATACGCTCGACCTATCTTTTCTAGAAAATATAATTTACTTTGACTTTTCTGGCATGGTCGACTTCTCTTTATGTGTTTCTTATTTCTTTATTATTATTCTCCTTGGGTCGACTTCTCTTCTAGGGTTTCCACACATTTGTTTAATGGTTCTCTCACTTCCAGAATATTCTAATCTAACTACAAAGGTTACACTTGAAGGTTAATACATCCCACAACTACCAAAACATCAACACTCCCTCTTAGCTAGGGAGGTATTAACTAATGTGTTCTTCATGCAGTGGTCTCAAACACATCGATCCATCTCACATGGCATGGGAAATATTCACATGGTCTTGCATACTAGTCTATAGGTAGCATCACCATAGCCATACAAGATTTCTCATGATCAAATAGATCATGTTTCAAGTGGCATGGCCGCATGGCCATCTCATGATCAAACAAATCATGTAACAAGTACCATAACCACATATTATCAATATAGTTGGCAATCACCTCCAACTGTACTGGTTGGCACTTCATATAGTAACCTCTGATGCTGCTGGTCATCACTCTAATTGGGAATCATCTTTGACACTACCAGTCGACATCTAGTTCATACATAACTAGTTACTCATCATCTCACAGCATCCAATACATTACCAACATCTCATCAGTGGGCTCAACATTCATGGAGGGACTTTCTTCCATCTCACACAATGTTGGGCATCTGGCTTTCGCCAGGGACTATTTGGCCCAAATTCTGACCACTAGCCCCAGGCTAGTCCCTTGGTTGGCACACTAGTCCTCTGGCCCCACATAGACCATGCCTATAACCACAAGGGTTAGGTGATGTAGTGCGCACACACTACCCATCTAGCCCTAGGCTAGGAATCATTTGGTTGAGAGTCCGGTCACTAGCCCCAGGCTAGTCATCATCCGGCCTAGAGTCTGTCCACTAGCCCCAGGATAGTAATGATCCAACCCAAAATTCATCCACTAGCCCCAAGCTAGTCATCATCTAACCCAGAGTCCGACCACTAGCCCTAGGATATTCATCGTCCAACCACACAGGTTGGCCCTCCATCCATCAAGGAAATATGACCTCCCCGAAGGGTCCATGATTTACACTTCATGAATCTAGGAACACATGCCCTCCCTAAAGGATCCGTGTCTACTGACCTTGTGTGAGGTCAGGATGACTAGTGCCACAGTTAGTGCTTGAACATGAACCTGTTGTTACTGCACCACACTATTCTACACCTAGATTCGCATTTGTAACACATCACTCCCCCTCACAAGGAAAATTCCTTTTGGACCACACCAAGCTTGGCTCTAAAGTACTCTAACTTTACTCTAGATAGAGGCTTAGTCAACATGTATGCTACCTTTTTATCGGTAGGGACATACTAGAGCTTCACTACTCCCTTATGTACCATCTCTCGAATAAATTGGTACTTTATCTCGATATGCTTGGACCTGTCATGACACACTGGGTTCTTTGAAAACCTTATGCAACTCTGGTTGTCACAAAGGATACAGATCATCTGTAACTCAAGATCAAACAATCTTTTAATAAACTTCTGAATCCACTGCTTCACTACAAGCTAAACACGCTGCTACATACTCTTCCTCTGCAGAACTGAGTGCCACACAAGTCTGCTTCCTACTGATCCAGAAGATCACAATAGATCCCAAACTGAAGCAACATCTGAATGTACTCTTTTGATCTATGACACTACTTACCCAATATGAATCTTTATAGCCCTGCAGTCTTATCTCATGATCCAAGATATATCTAAGTCCATAATCAATTATACCCTTCAGGTACCTCATCACATGTTTTTCTGTAATCAGGTGAACATGTCTAGGCTCAACAATGTACTTAATCAATGCGTTCACCACAAAACACATATCTGGCCTCTTGTTTGTCAAGTACATCAATGAACCAATCATTTTTCCATACATGATAGCATCCACTATCTCTGAAGATGTATCACTCAATAATTTAGATTCGTCGCCATCGATATAGGCATGGATTTACAATCCATCATTATGAATTTCTTTAGAATCTCTATAGTATACTTTCCTTGACACAGGAAAATCTCATCAGGTTTCTGCCATACTTCTATACCTAAGAAGTAATGCATCATGCCTAGGTATTTCATCTTGAACTTTGCAACAAGATTCCTCTTACTCTTAGTGATGAGCTTCTCGTCTCCTGTTAGAAATAGGTCATCCACATATAACAATAATATCACTGGTCCACCATCCACAATCTTGTAGTAAATGTTGGAATCTGCTTTACTCTTGGTAAATCCCAAGCTCATCAAAAAATTGTCTAATCTAGCATATCATGTTCGAGGTTCTCGCTTAGGCCCATATAAATATTTCTTCAATCTACATACATGAGACTCCTTCTCATGTATCTTGTGGTTTCTCTATGTATACTTCTTCTGACTACTAGAGCAAGTGTCTCGCCATAGTCTTCTCCCTCTTGTTGGGAGAATACTCTGGACACAAATCTAGATTCGTACATATCTATGATGCCATCAACAACATGTTTGATCTTGTAGATAAATTTGGAAATCACCACTAACTTCCCTTCTGGTCTCAAGGAAAAAATCCATATCCCAGTCCTTCTGACTGGCTTCCTCCTCTGTCACTGAAACTAGGGAATCTTCCCAAGAGCTCTCATATCTCCTCAAAGCCTATGAAGCTTCGATATAGCCTCCTCAACTCATGGAAATTGTCTATCAATCTTGGAAGACGTCTCTCTCTCCCATCTAAATTAAATTCTCTAAGACACTGACTCTTGTTGAGATCAGGCTCACTCTGTGTCTCTATAATTTTTTGAGCCATCTACTCCCTATGTATGTGATGATTTCCTCTGAAGTCTCCTATGAATGGTCCTGGGGAGGCTTCTCCCCCTTACTCGATCATGAGGACTGACTCCCTCTAAACTCTAGCTCCTTCTGAGCTAGTACTTGGTGGGGTCTCCTGCCTCACCATTGGTGGAGCCATCTGCTCCTCATGATATGGCTCATCAATTCTATATGGCTTTGCATCCTGCAAAGTGTCACGGGACCATGTTGGTCTCTACTTAGTTTCTGCAATGATTCTGGGTAGGCCCTTCTGGATCTACTAACTTTTCCTAATGATTTGAAGAGTGATCAAGTGCACTAGAGGGATTTGTTTGGTCATATTTGGAGCCTTCTTATTCTTACAATCAATCTCCATATGAGATACTTTGTATCTCGCAAAATTACCCTTCTTCATCTTCTTTTTCTTTGGTACATGGATGTATACGGTCATGTATACAACTTCTTATCTGGATAGTCTACTCCATGTCTCAAACTAGAGATCATCTAATATGTTGTCTCCTACAACCGTCACTATAGATTCCCTCAAAGTATCACCTATGACCTGCCCGGAACAAGGACAAAAAAGGGGAAAACAATAGACAAGAATAATACTCTTATAATAATAAAAACAAGAACGAGAACAAATAATCATAGTAGCTCCTTCTCAGAGCTATTGCTTGTGACCTTCCTAGAACAAGAGCCAAAATAAAAATACAATAATAAGAAATAGGAACAAAACTCTTCTAGTGTTGTGATCAATCATTTCTTCATTGTAACCTCCATGGAATTTATAAAATAACCTTCCCGAGACAAGAGCAACAAGAACAAAAAGTATAATAGCATTTTCATAAGAACATATCTATGTCAACAAGAATAAAATACAATCTCATGGTAATCATCATATTCTTACCAAGGTGACATGCCTGGAAGAAAAACAAGAAGTATCTCCTAGCAGTGATAAAACCTTTCAAGGATTGTTGTCACAACTAGTAATGTAGCAATTATTAAACTTGATATGTGCAAATTGGAAACTTATTAATTTAATAAATCAAACTTGGACCCTGGAGTCTTATCTTCAAGAACAAGTGTTTTTTATTTTCTTCTGAGTCTTCTTCACTCAAGATGACACGTATTCTCTTCAACTTGTCCCCTGTACTTAAGACAATATGATTTCTTGACATAAATCTAAGTTAGAGAATATAATGCAAATAAACACTAAAATCTCAACCTTAATCAATCTAATACTTTGACTAAAGTTAGTTTCTAACTTTAACTTTGAACAAAGGTTACTATGATAATCATAACTTCAATATATCAAAACACAAATAGTTGTTCATAAGATCACAATAATTCCATAACAACTAAAGGCATATGAAAACAATCAAACCTGGAGTGCGTTGTTCCTTTGAATGTGCTAGATTTGAGATCCTTCTAGATCTATGATTGTTGCTTGGACAAGATATCCCTTCTCCTGCAATGACACTCAAAATAGTGATACAGTTTAAACATATATAAGTACATACTTATGGCAGCATCGATAGGAAGTGGAACCATACGACAACAGTGGAAAGCAATCATGAACCTTAAAAATTCAACGGTGCTCCAACTTGTAATCTAAAGGTAGTTGGAGATGCGCTAGGGTAAGGTGCACTAGGAAAACCAAAAATTAGGCCCAACGTTTCACATATACTTTTACTACAGCTGGTATTGCAACTGGCACTGCAACTGGCACTGCAACTGGTGTTTAACTAGTGCTGCAACTGACACTGCAATTGGTGCGAAGGAATTGACACTGCAACTTTAGAAATTGTAGATCTAATCCAGGGGAAAGATGCACCCTACTTAGGTGATCTTCTTAGTGGGTTTAGTAAGTGCTCAATATTGAGCTTGACAATGGGGGAAACTGAGGATATTCATTTCAGCGGTTAGACTGTTACAAAGGAAACTAGCTCTGATACCATGTTAAAATTTTGGTATGCTCATTTAACCATGGGCAATGTCACACCATTGTCACCCAACCATAGGCATTCACATATGCCACCCCTGAGCACACTAACCTTTACTTAGAATAATTTTGGCAAGTCTACACTAGAACCAATAGATAAAACCTAGCCACAATAATGTTGCAACAACAACACAATAACCATACAAAGATAGTGTACCTTACACCAAGAGTAGCACAAGAGAGATACTAGAAAGACTGCTACACCATTCCTCCATACTTGCGTCCTCTCCAACTGCAACTGCAGCTCTCCAAACTTGTTCCCTAGCTCCCATTGTTGTTCCTCCTTAGAATTGCACACTGGCTAAGTGAGTGAGTGTACAAATGAGCTAAGGCATCACCTTATTTATACTTATTCTTCCAGTGAATTTTCCCATAGGGCTGACCTATCTTTTCTAGAAAATATAATTTACTTTGAATTTTCTTGCAGGGGTGACTTCTCTTTCTAGGTTTCTTATTTCTTTATTATTATTCTCCTTGGGCCAACTTCTCTTCTAGGGTTTCACACATCTGTTTAATGGTTCTCTCACTTTCGAAATATTCTAATCTAATTACAAAGGTTACACTTGAAGGTTAATACCTCCTGCAGCTACCAAAACATCAACAATCCCTAATAAAAGAATCTAAGGCTGATTAAATCTAAGCACAATATTATTCTAGGAGTTAAATGAAACAAAAGTAAATACAACTAATCTAAGAAATTAAATGTTTTGCAGTGTTTGGGTTTATTTTAGGTTTACTTTAACTTGTTAAAATAAAAAGGAACACACGCAAAAGACAAGACGAAAAAAATCGAGACAATCCCCCCGAGAGTGGGGGGATGAGAGGCCTAGTGAGTGATCCTAGTGTTTCTTTTAAGTTACAATATTTTTAGAAGAATGTTTGATTAATACCATCCAAACTTACAAATAGAGAGAAAAATAATATTGTAAGAAGGTTAGGTGCATTGGGTGATCTCGTATGCTCTGGATCATTGAAAATCGGGTAGAGTTTCCCCTTGGCTGTTCATAAAACCTGCAAAAATAGCAAGCTAAAGTGGATAAGATATGCCCAAAAGTGATTTTGGACGGCCTGCAAAAGGTGTTAGTTTTTTGCACAAAAAATACCAAGTGAAAGCTATGTGAAACATTAGCAAAATCAACCAAGAAAGCAAGTGGAATGCTAGATTTCTTAGTGGCTTTTGTTTGCTGTTCGAGACAACAAACAATAAGGCACTAAGATTTCCAAATATATAATTTAAAGCTCTTAAAATTGAAACTATCTGCTGGCCTTGAGATTTAACTGTAAAATACTTGCTAAGAAGAAACTTCTATGCTAGATCTAGATGAATGAAAACTTGTAATTGCAAACTAGATCTACCATGCATGCAATGAAAAAGTAATATCTACTTCTGATTTACGATTAAAATAAAGATCTACTTATGCATTCCAAGTTAAAGTATCAAGAAAGTATTTTATTTTTTTTAGAAAGAGAGAGAGAGAGAGAAGCTTGGAATGGGGAATCCTTGGGCTATGGAGTCTTTCGGTGAAAGATGAGGGACTTTGTTCTCAATAGACTTGAAGCTTGTGGAATATTGAACTCAAATCAGCCACTTCTCCAAGTATGAGGATGACTTGTAAAACTTAATAAAATTGCAAACAATCCGTTAAATATTGGTGCCCCCTACACATGAAATCTAGATAGCATGTTAATTAACTGAAATTTGCACACAAATATTTAATCACATAAGTAAAATAACAAAAAGATCTAAAAAACAAACTAGGTTAGAAATTTTTTTCCCATTGGGTGACAACACCCCTTCAAAGGCCAACTTACGAAATTATAATGCAAATAACTAAGCTACGGTTACCTAATAAATTTAAACATGAACATCAAGCATCCACACAAGTAATGCAATCTTCCATATTGACCTCCAAAGTCTTCTTTATTCCAAAAGTACAATACAATTAACAAGCTAGAGCCCAACTCTCATTAACCAAAGAGAGGAGAGAAAGGTTGCTTAAATAACAAAGAGGGGTGAACTTCCCAAGGGGGGAGGGAACTAATCCCAAGATGAATGAGCCATATGCATGTATATATCTTCACCACAAGTCATGTAATTCAAGCAAGGCACATCTCTCAAGAGGTAGGCAGATCTCTCCTTGGGATTGGCACCCTCAAGGAGAATGCACCACTTCTTGAGAGGGACGACACACCACACATAGGGATCTCCATCAACTCAAGATAAATCACCACTTAACTCTCCCTTAATTGCAGTCAACTCTCACTGATACCCAGTGAGGCTAAGTGAACTGTAGACAAGTCAAAAACATGTCCTGGACATGTTTCCTTAATAATAGGGAGTTGATTTATTTGTCTTTTATTCACCTTTTTCGAGTAAAAATGATTTTTGATGAGAAAAAAATCAATTATTTTTCTCAAAAATGGGGTAAATGGGTAAAAGGGGTATTCTGGGTTAGAAAACGATACCCACCAAGGCATATAACACCTTCTTGTACTACTTTTTTAAAATTACACCAATTTACAAGGTAAAAAACCCGTTTTACAAGAAATTTTATGACTTATTAAAACAATTAAAAAATCTTAGAGCAACCTAATCCATGTCCATAAGACTCTAGAATAATGATTAGCATGGTAATATACATTAGACACTAGACTCAGACAAACACACTAAGGCCTAACCATTAGTACACACTCTAGCTTTAGAGGAATGAGTGAAAAAACTTAGAAAATTATAAATTGCTAAAAAGCAAGATATAATTGACCAAGTGAAAAAAACACTCTAGAGTATGCACTAATGACCAAGTCTTAGGGAGATGATCCTTTTACATAAGAAAGGCCTCATGCTAACTCATTTTATTACAATTCCCCCATGGGGGTAAGGAACATACATAACAAAAGAAGAATAAGAAAATTTAAGGGGCCATAATGATAGGTTGGACTTCTAAACTCTGATTTTGAACAAGTGCCCTATTCAATCTTTGTGGATCATCATCAATCCTGTATGGTGCAACTACTGAGGTAAAAGGGTGGAATTTCTATTGCATCTTTGGAAGAGTCGAAATTAAATTTCATTTAAGTGTGAGAAGCAAGAGATTTCCTTTAACTACTATGACAAAGTGTGTATTATGGTCAATCTGACCCTTCAAATTCAAGTGTAGGTAGAGATATGTTCTCTAGATTTTCAGGAACTAAGGTAGCCATTAGAGCCTTAGTAGCAAGGTCCCCTATATCATGATTTGTGTATTGTTGAAACCAATGTTGCTAGAGTGCAACATGAGATCGGGAGAAAGACCTTTTGGTGCACCATTTCTCAAAAACCATAGGAGAAAAGCATCCCAAGAGCATTTTGTATATTGTTTAGATTTTTATAAATTATAAGCCCTGTATATTCGAAAAAACCATTCAAAATGCCAAATTAATTGCAAAAAAGATGAAAACATACATGTTTTTGTTACTTGTAGACAAAAAGTACATTATTATGAATTCACAAATGTCATCATAGTAATCATTGGAGAATCAACCACTTAGTACTACACATCTAGCATCAACCATTTAGTACTATACAAATAACATCAACCATCTAACATTTACAAACTTGCAAAGTTTTAAACAAGAACCAGAGAATAGGAAGTATACTACAAATTTATGAAATGAGATAGGCCATCTTGACCAAAGAATTATGT
>ML778533.1:436345-447334 GCA_009831015.1 Picea engelmannii
AATTCTAACTAGCCCTCAAGATATTGCAAGGGTGGCTAAGCCACTCACATGCAAGGTGTGGGCACAAATGAATAATTGAAATAACTTGAAATAAATTAAATGAACAATCTAGCCACACAACTTTGCCTTAAGGACAAAGGTGGGCAGAAAATAAAATGAATTTTCAAACCTCAAAACTATGGCACAATGTGGAGGGCAAGCCTACTAATTTTGTACCAAGGTGGGTAAATAATTTGGATATAAAATAGAGCAAGCTAAAACTAGCCACTCAACCTTCTGTTTGTGGGAGAAGTGGGGAAAACAAATTAAACAAAACAGAAAATTAAATTCCTAACTAGCCAACACGATTTTGCAAGGGTGGAAAATCCACTCACATGCAAGGTGTGGGCATAAACAAAACTTGCAAATAATTTACAATTTACAACTTATGAAAATGATAAAAGAATGCAATCCCAATAGAATCTCTTGGGTTTCTTACAATGATTTGGAAAGTAGGGAGAGGGAGAGGGTTTTGCACCAAGGCCTTTGGATGCTTCCTTGAGCTCCTTGTGGCCAAAATTGGGCAGCACCTCCCCTTGGACTGGTGAAAACCTGCAAAAACCAACAAGTATAGTGTGCTGGAAATTGCTAGAAATCACTTCAAATATGTTAGTATCTAAAACAAAAAAAATTATACTAAAAATATGAACACAAAAATTAATTATATTGCAAGATTTAGAAGAGAAATAAGTGCAGAAATTATGTAAAAGAGTGCTGAAATAATATCATAAATAGTAGTGAAGAGAAATGAAGCTATTGGAGTCCTCCTTTCCAAGATTTGGTAACTTGAAAAGTTTTAAATACTTGCTACACAATGAGGCAAGAAATTCAGTCCTTTAAAATGGTCTACAAACTACTTTGCAAACTCAAAGAAAAACAACTCACACAGATCTACAACAATACTACTATAGATGTATCCCCAACACAATACTTTGTTTGGGGTTTTTCAAGTAAAACAATGTGTACAAAACAACTACAAACTGCAGAAATATTACCTCACAAGAAAACCAAGAGTACTCCAATAGAACACCACAAGGACACCAAGAGTTCTTCCAAAGCTTCACTTCTATTATTGAGAAGAGTGGCTGCAATATGGCAACAATATTACAAGAGAGAAAATGGGGGAAGAGCAAGAGAGAGTGAGGGGAAAATTGGGCAGCATGGAGTTGATATGAAATTCAATCCCCAAAATGAGGAGAGGAGGGTTTATTTTAATGGAGAGAGGGAGAGGAGACTCCCCTTGCATGCTCTTCAAGTGTCACCTCCAAAGAGGGAGGCTCAATCAAGAGAGGGGGGCAGGGAGCACCATGAGAGAGGGGAAATTCCATTAGGAGAGGAAACTCAAAAATGGGGGAAGAAACCCTCTTTCATAAGTTTAAACCTCTCTCTAAATCCCCAAGGTGTCACCCAAGGTGTGGAATGGGCCCCCCATGTGGTCCCCATCACCAAATGGAAAATCCAATGGAGATGGTGAGCTCCACAAGAGACAAATTCCCTCCCCTCTCTAAATTTAAGTTGTATAAGAGGTAGGAAAGGGGGGATTTGATTTATTGGACCCCATACTACATATAAATGACTTAGGAACCAAATTTTCCCCCTTTTTATCATGTTTTACAACTTTTGGAAATATTTGACATTTTTAATTTAGTCAATTATTTGCTGATATTTTACTAATTTAGACTCCTCATGGACGTTGACCTAGAAAAACTTGTCCAAATGAGCTGAAACTTGGTCCAATTGTGTATGGGTTTATAATAGATTTGATTTGAGTACCTATTCCCCTATACAATCCCCAAGAACCAAATTTTTACATTTTACATAAAAAATAATTAAAATTTTCCCAATTTACGGAAATTTTAATTATTAAAAAATCCTATCAAAACTTAATGGAATTCCACAAGACTCTAGGAGATGTCTAGAATGATAATATACAAAAATTTTATCCCTTATTCACCTATTGGTCTTGATCATTAGAACACCTTTCACCACTTTGGAGGAAATTTGAGTGAAAAACTCAAGTAATTAAAATTGTTGAAAAAACAAAATTAATTACCCAAGGGAAAAAACACTCGATGAAAGAAATTCCCTAATGATAAATTACTAGGCCACTAAATTACAAAATTTTACTCATTCTAACATGTTACATTAAAAAATTTCCCTGCGCAGGGGAGCAAACATTCTGTGCAGAGAGAAAGAAGTTCTAGGGGCAGAATTTCCCTGTTGAGATAAAGGTCTTCAAACTTGTTGTACCACAAGGTACATATATTCATGGTACGTGACGTTGATAACTAGTCAAAATAGGTGGTCAACAAAGTCTATACTCTATACAATGAAAGTTTGATACGAAAAGAAAAGAAGTGAAAAAATAAAAATATTTATTCTAATCTACTATCTACTTTTCTATCCTCTTGGCACCACCACAACCCCCATGTAGTTGTGTTTGTGGAGTTAACTTTGAATATGACGCTAAACCTTAATATATTTTTGCTAGAGTCCTCTCTATGGTGACCATCGTAGTGGATGGGGGTGGCATCTCAACATTATCATCATCATAAAAAAGAGAAATCTCCAAGTTCTCCAAAACCAATGCTCCATCCTCCAAATTGTCCTCTAGAAAGTTGTCTCAAGTATTGCATGTTTTATCCATCTATGCCTATTCACAATAAAGGGACAACAACCACAAGTTGTAAGGCACATAAACTAATCTCTTTGCTCAATTTACATTCAACTTGTTTCTTTTGACATTGTGTATGAAATTGTAGGTGCTCCAAAACATCCCCGTGGAAGAAGTGTTCACAATATGTGAAAGCACCTATGTCACCAAATGCTACAATTATTGGGTAGAACCCCCATACATGTTCCACCATTGGAGAGAATTCATCTTTTCTCAATCTCTATTTGCATGGATATAACCAAATATTTCTTTCTCAGAAATGTAGTTGCTTAATTGTTGTTAATCGATATCACATTGCTTATCTAAGACAAGTTCGTCTAATGGTTGCATATAACCACTATGAACCTTTGTATCCATGTGTGGTATTCTCTTCACCCCACCAACAAGTGTCAGTGCTTCCAACCAATATGTAGAATAGTATTTTGGTGTATGGACATATGCTAAGGCATGGGGTGGAATATTTAGCTTTTCCCGTCATTTTTCCACCTCTACATGAATATGGTTATACAAGTTCACATCTCTAGGCTCAATAATGTCCTTAATTGATCGTAAAAAAGGGACTTATAGCCCACTCAGTTCGCCAACACGGATCCTCTCCGAAATTTATTTTTGACCTTTGTTCCTCTATACTATACAAGGATATTTGTTCACTGTGCCATTTGAAATGAAAGAATGAATCTGTCATTGTGATGGGTTACCCTATTGGTTACTTGCCCATGGTAGCCAGTAAGTCTTCTCTACCTTCAGGTTAGGTTTCAAGACTTCACTGGTTTGAGTTCTATGGAAAGAGAAGGCCAATTCTCAACAGTGGATCAACTTTATCTTTGCAACCAACAACCTTTAATGCTCAAAGAAAACACCTCACAATGAAGTAATGATCCAAATAATTAAAGAAACATGAAAGACATCCTATCACTTCAAGAAGAGCCCACAAAATTGTAATTTCCAATGCTATTGTTTTGTGAAAAGATAAGCATCAAAAGAGTATACTCCTTCAACCTATTGAGATCTTAGCTACAACAAGATAGCCAATTGTTCCTTTGTCCAACCTATGTTCAATGCCTAGCCACACTACAGACTCAACATTGATAGAAGTATTATAGGGGCTTGAGGCATATTATAGAGGATAGATTTGAATCTCATTATCACTATCATCTTCTGTCAAGGATAGATTGAGGTACCAAACCTTATGTTGCATGACTCCATCAATGGTACCAACAAAAATTAAGGGAGGAATCTTTCACTTCAAATCCACCTCCACACAGACCCATGGATTTCATCTAAAAAAGTTATGTCATCCATCTAGAATAAGCACTTTACCAAATATGCAAGCAATCAAATCAACAAACGACCAAATATTAGTCAATAGGCTTGGAAACTCCAGCTACAACAAATAGTTATCCTAACTACGATACTCTGGATTAAAATCCACCCTCCATGACTGAACATGAGCGATGGACCAAAAAATATTCCAAGTGTTGGAAATTATTTTTGGATAAAATTGTGTATGAAATTTTGAAACATCCAATGTTTCGAGTGGACACTCCACCCATCATCAAGGACAAAAAAAGATCATGTGCCGGAGAAGAGTGTTGAGGTTTGAATATAAATGTTTGGGGAGGTAAGTGCCTATTGAATGAGAATTAAGAAAATAATTAAGAAACAGATTCAAAATAGTTGTTGAGATTAAATATTGGGGAAAAATAAGTTGTTGAGAATAGAGCAATATGAAAGAATTCAAATTAGCTATTGATATGAAATAATGAGTTCTTGAGAATAATAATAATAGTAAGATTTCTTAAACTAGAGCTCTGATCAACAATGTCCTTCCAAACCATAGAAATAATTTGTTTTTGCTAAAAAAAGTGTCTGCAACTTTCAACCCTAATCTGATCTCCCAAAAAGGGATGATTTTAGGGGCTAAATTTCTCTCATGGGCTAATTTTCCATGTTTTTCCCCAAAAAAATATTCTCTATTCTAAAAATGTTTCGCCCAAATTCTATAGGATAAAATTATTTTACCTTAAAAATTGCCAAAATTTTATACAAACTATATAAAATCCTTAGAAATTTGAATATTTTTACAAAAATATCACCAAACATTTTACAGTTGGCATGTGAAGGATTAGTAAGATTCGCCAAGGTTCTACATTTTAAATTAAATTTCCATCCTTAAAATCATCCCTGCGAGTACCGAACCAGCATTGGCGGCCCTTGCTCAAGGAGGAGCCGCCCCCTCTTTCTGAAATGTAGTCACTGGAAGCAACCGACCGCCCCAGACCGCTGTCCTCATTCCTGACACCTCAAGTTCACCTATCCCAATGGAAATGAAAGAGACAAAGGAAGATAATAAATCCCCGACAATCTCGGAATCACTCCCATCTCATAACTCGGAAGCTAATAAAAAAAGCCCATCAACTTGCATCCCGCAAGCAGAGGAAATTTTGCAGTATGAAATCTTGTCGCCCCTCATGGGGGAGGACATCCAATACATGCAATATCATGCCATCATATGAAAATTCATGGGCCTTTGTCCATCAGAGAAAGCCCTCATGTGGTGGATCAAAACCATATGGAAGCCCAAAGGGGATGTCTCCCTCAAATTGGGATCCAAAGGATTCTTTACAGCCATCTTCAACCTGGCTGAAGACCAAGAAAGAGTCTTCCAAGGAGGCTCGTACTTCTTCAACTCTGCTGGTCTATATATACAGATTTGGAAAGAAAACTTCATCTTGGAAAAGGAAGATTTCACTTTAGCTCTAGTGTGGATCAAATTGTACTTGCTCCCATATCAGTACTAGCGCATGAAAATTCTACAGGGTATTGGAAACACTCTTGGATCCTTTGTCAAGATTACAGAGGCCACCCATCAAGGTCACTATACCTCCTATGCCCATATTTGTGTCTACCTCAATGTCTCCAAAGCTCTGCTAGCATCAATATGCCTCAGATATAGGGACATATACTGGCTCCATACCATGTATTATGAACACATCCCCTTTCGATGCAAAAAATTCCATGCTCATGGACACCTTTTCCATGAATGTCCCCTGAATAAGAAAACAGATTCCCCCGATCCCTAATAAGAAAAGGATGAAGCAGGTTTTGAAAAAGTCCAAGCAAAGCGAAAATCCCAAAATAAAATACCTACCTAGCCCAACCCCAAAGGCCCCTGCAACAGTAATAGTTTCAACTCTCTAGCAAACCTATTAGAGAAAGAAGTACCCAACCCCATCCCCTTGGTCGAGACCCAACCAAGTTCCCAACCTAGACAAGAAAAGAACCCTCCAGCCAATCTTGTCCCCTATTCCCTTAAGTCTGACCCCCACATACAAGACCAAGATGATCCAATGGTCCCCACTAAACCCCTAAAGGCGGAGCAGGACAAACTAGAAAACATGGATCTAGAAGATCGAGATATGAAAGGCATAATAGTGGCATGTGAATGGAAAGAGGAACACTCGATACCAAATCAACAAATCAGACTATTGCAAAGTTCCTTGATCAAATCAAGGAATAAAGAGAAAGGAGAAGTGACCCAAAAAGGTAAGAACCCTGTACCTGCATCTTTAGGAATCAAGAACTCTCCAAGCAAAGAAATTATCAAGGCACCAAAAGATGACAAAAAAAAAAGGAAGGCCATCCAACAAGCAACTCTTACAAGAATTGGGGGAACTTCTTCTACATTCCAGAATGATTAAGAGCATGGCGGAAAAATTCTCTTCACACCCCCAATATTCCCAATGAAATACATCTCATGGAATGTAAGAGGCCTTAACAACCCAAGTAAGCAAAGATGCTTAAAGACCTTGATATATGATGAAAAACCTTCTAGAATGTTGTTACAAGAAAACAAGTGCACATCCATAACTATGGAAACAATGGTCACCAGATGCTGGAGAAGCTACAATGTCAAGATGCCAAAGGGGCATCAGGTGGTTTGGCATCTTTTGGAACCCTAGAGAAATGTCCCTCTCCTCATTCTTCACCACTCGACATAGTATATCAGCCAAATTCCAACCAATAGGATCTGACCAATCTAGCTATATCACCAATGTCTATGGACCTCAAATTTTGCAAGATAAATTAACCTTTCTATAGTCTCTCTCTCTTATAGCTCCTCTCTTAGAAATCCAACCTTGGATCATAGGGGGAGACTTTAACATTATACCTTCTCTCCCAGAGAAAAGCAGAGGCTTAAAAGGATTGGATCAAGACTCTGAAATATTTTAAGAAACCATCAGCGACCTAGGCCTAGTAGACTGGGAAACCACTAATGGAAGACTCCAAAAAATACAAAAAATTCCTCCCAAATTTCAACGCTACCTTCCTCACTCTCATTCCTAAAGAAGACGAAGTAGAAAACCCCAACACATTTTGTCTATAGCTCTCTACAATGTTATCTACAAGATGTAACGTCCCCGGCCATCCATGTCGGGCCATGCTACGCCAGAGAACTCTTATTTTTCTCTCTGTGGAACATACTATAACATACCCAACACCCAATTGAGCTATGCCACATAAATGTTTTGGACTGCATGCAATTAAAACATATGCACACAGAACTCTTGCGAAAGATTTACATATAAAACGCAAATAGATAAATACATTCTGTAAATGCACGGATTCATACTAATATGACAATAAAGATATACATGAAACATATACAGGAAATGCCCATAATTATATGACAGTTATAAAACACACACAGGATAAACCCATAAAAATAAACACGTAAATAACAATGTAGCCTGTAATTTTATCACACAGTTAACACTTATCTTTGTAAGAATATCGCCAATTGTGTGTAGACCTTCCATGAACCTCCCAACCTTAGACCACACTGTTCATCACTCTCAACAGTGAGTCACCCCCAAGCTGGGACTAAACTCCACTTGGGTAAAGGGATTCCTAACTAGGCTAAAGGATCATAGACAACATGAAAGACTATGTCTCAGGTGCCAAAGCAAACTAGCAAACTACAATCCCTCATTCCCCACATGTTTGTCCCACCTAGGAAGTGTGCCCCTTCTCTACTCAATAGTCCTTCGACTGCCCCACTTCCTTTCCGGGCTTCAGCAACAAGCCAGATAGGAAGTCTCAGAGCACTATAGCTACAATTTAGCACCTTCAAGAAATCAATTCCCAACAATTCTCTCACCAAGAGAATTTCTCATGGGCCTGACAACTTGCCTCTTCAATATTCCATGGGCTTAACAACCGACTTCTTCAGTCCATCTCCCAAGCTAACCAGCTACAAAAACAGGTATGGCTATGGATACATGTTTAGGTACAGTCATGAAGATATGAAGGATAGCTCAATGGTGTGTGAATGCTCATGGATGATTGACTGGATGATTGAATGATGGAAGGAATGATGGAAAAGATGATGGCCCCCCTCGGGAAAATGAACTAAGTCCCAACAATATGTATGCATGTCCCCAAATTGACACTTGTCATGTTGGGAGCTACTTTGGCCCACTTGTCCCCAACTTTAGAACTTAGGATAAAATAATTATCCATACTTTATGATTTAAGAAATATTAATATAATATTCATTTTTGGCTTAAGATCCCTAGATTAGCCCTTTTCCTTAACTTTTGGCCCTCCCTTTCCCTAACTAGTGGAGTTTAGTCCCCCATTTCTTTTATCATGGTCGATTTGCACGCATCGATGTATTTTATATTAATCATGAGACATATACAAAAATAGGCGCACTACCCTTTAACATCTAGGCTCTTCGGCCTAATTCCAAAACATAAGCATCCCAACTTATAATAACTGGCTCACCAGCCTATAAAACAAAACATATACAAAAAGGTTTGCAAGCTTCAATATCGCACGCACTTAAGATGTTGCGCGTGATATACTAGAATGTGCACACTTCATCATTTTACTGCGCAGTACATGTGTGCACTATGCCATGAAAGGTGCATACAAAATTATATCAAACAGCTCACCAACTTAAGTACATTTGCATTTACATTTACAACTGGGTTCGGCCGAGGGATATTACAATCCCCTCCCCTTGTTTATGAATTGTCCTTAGTGCATCATGTGCCCATATACAATAAAATTCAAAAATCCTCAAAAAGATGTGGGTATTCTGCCCGCATTGCATCCTCATGCTCCCAAGTAGCATCCTCGGGACCGTACAAGGTCAATTGGACCTTTACAAGCCCTGTGGCTAGATTTCGGTGCTGTTTGATTTTCCGGTCCAGAATGCGTACTGGATGCACTTGAAAAATGCCTTCTTTCTCCACCTAAATCACATTCCAATCAATAATATGATTAGCATCAGGTATATATTTCTTTAGTAATGACACATGGAATACATTATAAACAGACATAGATGCAGGCAATGCAAACATATAAGCAACTGGACCAATCCTCTCTAGGATTTCAAATGGCCCACAATAGCGAGCTACCAATTTTGAACAGTTTCCCAACTTCAGGGGACTTTTGTTGGCCTTCACTTTCAAGAATACATGGTCACCCACTTTAAATTCCTTTTGAGTTCTTCCTTTTTCAACATAGATTTTCTACTTGTCTTGGGCAGCCTTTAAATTCTATTTTATTTTTATCATCTGCTCCTCCATTTCCTTGAGCAAATCTAGCCCAACCACTGCTCTATCTGTAGGGTTATCCCAACTTACTGGTGTGTTGCACTTTCTGCCATAAAGTGCCTCAAATGGACTCATCTTTAGAGATGCTTGGTACCCATTGTTATAAGCAAACTCTACCAAGTGTAAGTAGTCTTCCCATTTTTATGGTTTATCCATCACATACATCCTCAACATATCATCAATCACTTGATTCACCCTCTTTGTTTGTCCATCTAATTCTGGATGATAAGCTATACTAAAATTCAAATTTGTTCCAAATCCAATAAATAACCCTTTCCAAAATTTTGAGGTAAATTTTGGATCTTTGTCAGACACAAGTGTCTTGGGTATGCCGTGTAATCTAGCAATTTATCTCATATAAAAATCAACAATGTTTTTTTGCTTGGTGAGTGAGCTTAACTGGAATAAAATGGGCAGCTTTAGTAAGCTTATCCACCACTACCATGATAGAATCATGTTGCTTGTTTGTTCTGGGAAGTTTGGTAATGAAATCCATTGTTACAACTTCCCATTTCCACTCAAGAATGGGTAATGCCTGTAGAAAACCAGCTAGGTGTCTATGCTTAGCCTTTACCTTTTGACATTCCAAACATTTGGCAATAAAATCAACAACCTCTTTCTTCATGCCTGGCCAATAATATTGGCTTTTGACAGCTGCAATAGTTTTCTGATATCCTAGGTGCCCAACATAAGGTACATTATGCATTTATCCCAATATCAGAGTTTTCAATTCATTATAATTTGGTACATAAATTATTCCCCTGCACATGAGAATTTCATCATTATCTAGCTTATATTCTTCAATTTTCTGCTGCAAAATACCTTGTTGTAATTTTGCCATTAATTCCTTGTATTGCAAATCTAATTTGGCAGCCTCTATAATTTTGTCTTTCAAATCTGATTGGTACATGCTAATGGATGTAGCATGCAATTAATGCACTCTTCTACTGAGTGCATCAACCACTTTGTTCTTTTTACCTTGATATGATTTATGTCAAAGTATATTCACTTAGAAATTCTAACCATATGTTTTGCCTAGCATTTAGAGTTGACTGATCAAATAAATATTTCAGACCATTGTGGTCTGTCCTTAGCTTAAACCTTTTCCCCATGAGGTAGTGTCTCCATTTCCTCAATGCATGCACTATGGCTTCCAACTCCAAATCATGAGTGGCATAGTGTCTTTCATTCTCCTTCAACTTCCTTGATTCATAACATATAACAAACCCATTTTGAGTGAGGACTCCACCAAGTCCTTCTTTACATGCATTTGTGCATACAATGAAGTCTTCATTTGGGTCCTCAATCCTTATTATTGGAGCGCTTGTTAATAATTGTTTCAAGTGTTGGAAACTCTTTTCACAATCCAATGTCCACGGAAACTTCACACCCTTTCTTTGCAAGGAAGTGATTGAGTGTGCAATCTTTGACAATCCTTCAATAAATATTTTGTAGTAGCCTGCAAGGCCCATGAATGATCTCACCTCTGTAACATTCTTTGGAACTAACCATTCTCTAATGGCTTCTATCTTCTCAGGATCCACTGCTATCCCATCCTTTGAAATGATATGTCCCAAATAGTGAATTTGCTTCTGATAAAATGAGCACTTGCTCAATTTTGCATACAACTGATGCTCCCTTAATACTTGC
>ML778533.1:447384-465873 GCA_009831015.1 Picea engelmannii
AAACACCATTCATTAAGCACATGAAAACAACTGGTGCATTTGACAATCCAAATGGCACCACTATGAACTCATAATGACCATACCGTGTCTTGAAGGCAGTCTTGCTGATATCTTCCTCAATCCTTACCTGATGGTATCCTGACCTGAGATCTATCTTTGAAAATATCTTTTCATCCTTCAATTGATCAAAACGATTATCAATCCTTGGCAGCAGATACTTGTTCTTAACAATCACTTTATTCAATTATCTGAAATCAATACACAATCTTAGTGTTCCATCTTTCTTCTTCACAAACAAGACTAGGGCACCCCAAGGTGACACACTTGGGTGTATATACCCCTTCTTTAGAAGTTCTTCAAGCTACATTTGCAACTCCTTCAACTCTGGTGTACTCATTCTGTAAGGAGTCTTTGACACTGGAGCTGCTCCAGGCATTAAATTTATAGAGAAATCAATATCTCTCTTTGGGGGTAGTCCTGGTACTTCCCTGAACACATCTTCAAAATATTCCAGGACTTCATAATATTCCAAATTTGGAACCTTCTCTTTAGGTGTCTCTTCCATATCTGCTAGGAATATTTGACAGCCTTTCCTGTAACATTTCTTCAGCTGCAATGATGAAATTTCTCTGGTGGTTACTGCCCTGGGAATTCCCTACACTTTTCTTAATTCTCTTCCTCATCCAAGCAAGTAAATTATTTGTTATGACAGTCTAGGAGCACATGATGTTGGTCCAACCAATCCATCCCAATTAGACAGTCATAGGAACCTAAAGACAATATGTTCGAATCTGCCTTTATGTTCAGTCCATTCATGTCCATAAGGCATGACTTAACCATCTCATTAACTTTTCTTTTGGCACCTGTATCCAGCTACACCAAACAAGATTTTCCATTCTTGCTTCTCAGTAAATGCAAGCTTTCCACCATCTTAGGATCTATATAAATATGACTAGATCCTGAATGAATTAAAATAGCAATGGTTTGGTTGTTGATCATACCTTCCACTTCAATCATATGTGACTGATACTTTTCTTGCTTGTTGTCCAGGGATGCATAGATCCTTGGTACATTTCTGCCCATGTCCTCCATTGTTTTAGCTTGATGAACATTGTGAACAGTTCTCACTTTTTCACCTCTGTGAGGACAATCTCTATACATATGATTTCCTTTACAACCCCAACATTGAATAGGTGATTTTCTTGGTCTTTGACCCCCTATCTCAATCATTCTAAGTTCTCTAGGAGTTTGTTGTCCCTGTGGATTATTTCTTAAGAATGGTGGCTTAGTTCCCTTCTTCCTCTCATCCATATTGAATTTCTTTTTGTCTTCCCAAGATTTTTGGAAAGTTGGCCTTATTTTTTGCTGATCATATAGGCACTTAGCTCACCTTATGGTCTCCTCCAATGTCTTGGGATCATCATATTGTATTTTTTCACTGATAAATTATGGTAATCCACTCAAATACCTTTGAATCTCCATTGTCTTGTCCTTGATGAAAGAGACATACTTCAGAAGTTCTAAAAACCTTCTTTCATATTCATCTATTGTCATACTTCCAAGCTTGAGTTCAAATAAATCTTTCATTTTCTTGTCATAGTATCTCTTAGTCAAGTATTTCTTCTCAAAATACTTCTTGAATTCCCTCCAAGTAACACTTATCTTTTTAATGTGTTTCACTTGCACAAGATGATCCCACCACATGGATGCCTTTCCCTTGAGTTGATAGATGAAAATTCTACCTTCTGCATGAGAAGAATAATTATGCAATTGGAAATACTTTCTCATTCCCAACAACCATGTCTCTACATCTTCATCTTTCTTGTGCTCACCATCAAATGTAGGAGGTTTGATTTTGTTCATTTCTCCTCATAGCTCGTCCACCCCAGACCTCTTGTGCTTTCTAACAAGGGATGTACTTGAGTTTTTGTGTGCTCTCTTATTGGAATTCCTTGGAGAATGATGGTGATGTCTGCTAATGCTTCTTGCTTTTATTTTCTCATCAGAAGGCCTGTGACTTCTTGATTTGCTTGAGCCACTCTCCTTATCCAATTTCTTTTCTATTCTGTTCAAGCTCTATAATAACTTCATGTTGAAGTCATCCTGCTACTCCTTGGATTTCATAAGCCTTTTGTTATCAGTTTTATGGATTTGGACATCCTTTTCCAAATTTTTAATGGTCTCTGCCATATTCATGTTTTCATTCCTTTCATCTCCATGTCCATTAGAGTTTGTTCCTTCAATGCCCAAATGGAAATTAATCCCTCTAATCTCATATTCTTGACTGTAAGTCCCCTGTGCCTATTCCATAGAGTCTGGACTCAATGTTGATCTTCATCTAATCTAGTTGTTGTTAACTCTACAAAAATGTGTAGCCAACAAAACTTTGGCAGGCTAACTGTGTTCAACAATTTCATGAAAATTATGAACCATTTTGGTTCAATAATATATCAAAACTATCTCTTCTGATTTTATGGAAATTGAATTCCCATCAATTTTTTGGGTGGATAATTATATTCCATTGTCCAAGACCTTTCCAATGCCTACTCCCATGCTCAATTCCGAGTCTTGAGCATAAAGTTATGGCTATTTAAAAAATTGCCCATTAATTTTTTTGTTCATTTTTCATCTTGGCGTAAATTTGCGCTGTAATTATGATTTTTTGCACCTACACCATTGGATTTTTCATAGGATATCAATTGGGCTTCCTCATATACATATTATAGACATTCTTTCCAAGTTTCACCTTTTTTTGGGTTCCAGGCTGCTAGTTACAGCCGACTGAAGTTCTAGGCCAAAATACCATATTGTAACTGATATGCTACATGTACCTTATTTGCCATATTAAACATACTTAACCTGCCCAGACATTTAATTCAGCTCTAGGAATGTATTTTATGGCTCAATATATTTCCATTTACTACTCCTGCGCCTCAATCTGATTTTGGAGTAGAAAGTTATGGCTCTTTGAAGTTAGATGGCTCTGAAAATTTACCCTCCACTGTTTGTGCTGTAACTTTCTCATAAAAGCTCTGTTTGACGAAAATTTTACACCATTAGAAAGCTCTCTCTGAGCTATTTTATTTGAGATGCAGAGACAAAGTGTACCTTTGGTACACCTTTGTCTCGTGGTTTTTGAGTTGCTTAAAATGCTCTCAAGGCCATAAAAAATGCACTGCAAAAAGATGACGTTCAATCAATATAAAATGTCATGAAAATTCGTTGATTTTCCACTATTGTTCGCCCTTCAGACGACTTTGCATGCACAAATTTCAACCTATACGCCTACATATAGCATGCACAACAACACCACAAGGTAAATAATTCTCTGTGCACCTATAACCACTGGGCATCACTTTTCTATCACACAAATAACCTGCGTGCACTACTTTTGTGTCACGTGCCAATATCCACTGCACACAGTTTTGGTTATTGCACTATTACCTGTTGCGCACAATCTTTTTGTATAGCGCGTTGGTATTCCACACGCAATTTACTCTATGCGTTGCACCATGCCAAGTTTAGTACGCCTCCACCGCACATCAATATTCTGTGCGCACCATGCTAAATTGTCGCGTGACAACATATACCCATATTGCGCACACACCAACTAAACTCCTCTGCGCTCTGCCAATACTGTATACACCCTGTGCACCATTATTATGTGTGTACACTATGCACACCTTCTTATGCATGTGCACACCGCGCAATGCTAAATTTAGTGCGCACACCTGCACACCAATATTTTTCCGTGCAGCGCCAAAATTTACCGCGCATACCCGCACACCATATTTTTCCGTGTAGTGCCAAAATTTACCGCGTGCACCCGCACACCAACATTTTTCCGTGCAATGCCCAATTCTCACATATCACAATATTTTTTTTTATTGCACATCAATTCCTCGTGAATTTCGCTGCAGAAATTGGGGCTTTTGCTTAACTTTCTCCCAATTACCATAGACATTCTTCAACTATGAAACTTGTTCAATTTCAAACCGATAACACCAGTTCAACCTATGTAACGAAAAATCGTTGCAGGTTGACATTTCTGGAACGAATTTACCCAAAAAACAATTCACGAGTTGGAAATTTTAATTACTAATTTAGCTCCATTTGTCATGGCTTCACTGTAACTTCAAATTTGACCAACTCCAGGTCTAAATTTGCTAGAACAAATATTAAAGCATTAATATCTCACCAATTGGCCGAATTTCTCCATTTTCCCATGAATTTAACAAACAAAAATTGGGGCTTTTCCCAATTCTGTGTCATTATTTCTAAATTTACCATGGACGCTCTGCAACTCAAAATTTGGCCACTTCGAAATAAATCCTCTTTGAAATTTTGTGTCAATTCAACTTGTTCGGCCCATACAAGCTCAGTGTTGAAAACTGAAGCTTTGATACCATGTTGTAACGTCCTTGGCCATCCATGCCAGGCCACACTACACCAGAGAACTCTTATTGTTCTCTCTGTGGAACATACTGTAACATACCCAACAACCAATTGAGCTATGCCACATAAATTTTTCAGATTGCATGCAATTAAAACATATGCACACAGAACTCTTGCAGAAGCTTTACATATAAAATGCAAACAGATAAATACATTATGTAAATGCAGGGATTCATACTAATATGAAAGTAAACATATACATGCAACATATACAAGAAATGTCCATAATTATATAGACATTTATAAAACACACACAAGATAAACCCATAAAAATAAACATGTAAATAACAATGCAGCCTGTAATTTAACACATAGTTAACACTTGTCTTTGTAAGAATATCACCAACTATGTGCAGACCTTCCATGAACCTCCCAGCCTTAGACCACATTGTTCATCACTTTCAACAGTGATTCACCCCCGAGCTGGGACTAAACTCCACCTGGGTAAAGGGATTCCTAACCAGGCTAAAGGCTCATAGACAATAGGAAAGACTTTGTCTCGGGTGCCAACTCAAAATAAAAACCTACAATCCCTCATTCCCCACATGTCTGTCCCACCCAAGAAGTGTGCCCCTTCTCTGCTCAACAGTCCTTTGGCTGCCCCACTTCCTTTTCGGGCTTCAGCAACAGGCCGAACAGGAAGTCTCAGAGCACTGTAGTTGTAGTTTAGCACCTTCAGGAAATCAATTCCCAAAAATTCTCTCACCCAGAGAATTTCTCATGGGCCTGATAACCCGCCTCTTCAATATTCCACGGGCTTGAAAACCCGCTTCTTCAATCCATCTCCCAAGCTAACCAGCTACACAAACAAGTATGGCTATGGATACAGGTTCATGTACAGTCATGAAGATATGAAGGATAGCTCAAGGGTGTGTGAATGATCATGGATGATTGACTGGATGATTGAATGATGGAAGGAATGATAGAAAATATGATGCCCCCCCCTTGGGAAAATGAACTAAGTCCCAACAATATGTATGGATGTCCCCAACTTGACACTTGTCATGTTGGGAGCTACTTTGGCCCACTTGTCCCCAACTTTAGAACTTAGGATAAAATATTTATCCATACTTTATGATTTAAGAAATATTAATATAATATTCCTTTTTGGCTTAAGCTCCCCAGCTTAACCCTTTTCCTCAACTTTTGTCCCTCCCTTTCCCTAACTAGTGGAGTTTAGTCCCCCATCTCTTTTATCGTGGTCGGTCTACGTGCAACAATGTATTTTATATTAATCATGAGACATATACAAAAATAGGTGCACTTCCCTTTAACATCTAGGCTCTCTGGCCTAATTCCAAAACATAAGCATCCCAACTTATTATAATTGGCTCACCAACCAATAAAACAAAACATATACACAAAGGCTTGCTGGCCTCAATATCACGCGCACTTAAGATGTTGTGCACAGTATCCTGGAATGTGCACACTTCATCCTTTTACTGTGCAGTACATGCGTGCACTATTCCATGAAAGGTGCATACAAAATTATATCAAACAACTCATAAGCTTAAGTACATTTGCATTTACATTTACAATTGGGTTTGACTGAGGGATATTACAAGCTCATATCCAAAATCATTGTGAACAGACTAAAATCCCTCCTCCCCTCCCTAATCTCCCCAGAGAAGACAGGTTTTGTGGAAGGAAGACAAATCCTAGACAGAATAATCCTAATGTATGACCTAATACACTCCCTTCATTCCATCAAGAAACCTAAAATGCTCATCAAATTAGACCTTTCAAAATCGTTTGATAGCTTGAACTGGAACTATATCTTCAACATCTTGGTCGCTTTTGGCTTCAGTGAAATTTGGTTACAATGGGTTAATTCACTGATCTCCATGACCTTCTTTTCTATCTTGGTTAATGGTTTCCCCTCCCCTACCTTCTCCCCAAACAGGGGTATCTGTCAGGGAGATCCCCTCTCTCCCTTCATGTTTATATTGATGGTAGAAGGCTTGGGAAGGGCTATCAAGGCAGAAGTGGCATTAAGAAACTGGAAGGGTGATGCAAGAGCATCACTGACTCATCAAGCGAGCCAACGCAGAAGCAGGAAACCTGCTGGACAAGCCAGCATAAATTTTGAAATGCCTTAGAAAATATAGCGCAGATCTTCAATGAATCATTTATGAAGGAGCGCCTTTTGTATATTGTATTGGACCTTGAGCGATACGCTCTCATCCTTAGTAGATAGGAGGCAATTAATCTAGTTAATGCAGGTAGCTAGGAATTTAATTCTAGATTAGACAGTTCTAGAATGCAGGAGGGAAAATGGATATAGACACCCTCATTGTATCTTTGTATAGGATTCATTCATTCAGGAAAAAGAGCAGGTAGAGAATTGTATGAAGAACACCCATGTACAGACATTTGAATTAATAGAAGAAAGTTTGATTCAAGTCCATGGAATGTGTTGTTCTCTGTGTATTAGAATAGTTATGCTCTTGAATGTTTGTTTACTGTCATACGCTTATCTTTATATGCGGCGTATGTGATTTCATGGTTAAATTGAAGTCTGCGAGAACAAGGAATTAGTTTCAATTGTTTCTCTGTCTTGAACTACACAATTCCTGCAAGGAGTGCAGTCGAATCGTCTGCAAGGAGTACGTTGACAGGAGGGTTCAAGAAGAGAGAACTTTTGTTCTAAGTTCCTAGAAGTGCAGATTTGGCACCGGAGCCATGCAAGATGTGTGCAGGCTAGAAGAAGACTCAGAGTTGTGATTTTGAGCAGAGGGGATTGAAGGATTCCTGTTGCAGGAGTGCGCAAGATCGAAAGCTTCAACACTTGGACATTGTTGAAGATTTTCTACAAAGAGTGCGTGCAAAAGTTCCCTGAAGGTACTTGAAAGTTGTGGGAAAAACTCCAGAGGAGTAGGTCTTCGAATCCGTCGAAGGATTGCCCGGAGAGGTTGGCCTTGAAGCGTTTGAGCAAGTGCTGAAAGTTCACGCGCAGGTGAGTAAGTCTTTGGGGGAAGAAGTGCTTTGTTCATTTCGTAGATTTGCGTAAGGAAGGAATGGACGGTTGAGACTCTCTGAGGAGATCTCACGAAGTTCCGAAGACCGTCAGATCTTGCAAAGCTACAAGGAGGTTACGGCTGTTTTTTTCCATTTCGTGGGTTACACAAGGAATGAACGGATGGTCGGAAATCTCCGAGGAGATTCCGCGAGTTTCCAAAGACCGTCAGATCTCCCAGAGTTGCAGGGAAGTTACAGAGTGAAGGTCCAAATAGACGAGGCTTAGGAGAGGCAGAGCCATCGATCAAGGCCACAGGAGTCGTTAGATGTACCCGAGATATCGCGTGTCGGGGACTCGGGAGTTGAAGACCCAAAAGTTGTGGAGAAAGAATCGCGAGGCACAAGGATGCGAAGCGGTGAGAAGATCGTGGTCGTTCATCTGAGGAGGATAGGTGGCGAGAGATCAAGAGATATCGTGAACTCGGGAGTTCGCAGGGTGAAAGCCTAAGCATTGGGCATCCAAAGTCACGAAGTCGCGAGACGCGAGGATCTGACAACTACGTAAGCAGTGTGGGCCCTAGCTGCACGGTGAGTGGAGGACAGGTGGCATAGTATCGGCATCTCGGCACCTCGGACCTCGGGAGTTGAGGCAGAAGTTGGTAGATCTAGCGAGGTAGCGAGGTAGCGGAAGCGAAATCTCGACATCTCAGGACTCGGGAGCCGAAGATTCAAGAAATAGATCTCGCGAGTAGCGAGGACGCAAGAGGCGAGATCGTGAGTCTCGGCGCCTCGGCCCTTAGGAATTCAAATAAAAATAAATTGATCTCACGAGTTGCGAGGAAGTGAGGAGGCGATATCGGGAGTTCGGCGTCTCGGACCTCGGAAGTCGACGGGGAAGTTATTTCAACCCGCGAGTAGTGAGGATGCGAAGTTACGAAAGCGTGACAGGTGAGTGTCATCATTTCGGTGCCTCGGGACTCGGAGGTTGAAAATCCCAGTGTTGGGAGTCGTGAGTTGCGAAGTCGCGATAAGGCGAAGTCCCGATAGCGGAGTAAGGAAAGTCAGCGATTGACTGACATCTCGGGTCTTGGGGATTCGAGAGCCCAGAATTCGACTTTGAACTCGCGAGGCCGCGAGTTTCGATTTCCCGATAATTAAAAGGAGGGAAGTCGCGCGAAGAAGTCTGTGGGTAGATATCTCCCGAGAAGGAGATAGAAGGACATTTTAGTTCTTCGGGCCGAAAGGAAGAAGAGGGTCCTGTGTGAGCAGCGTACCCGAGGGTGCGCTAGCGACCAAAGGGGATCTCTTTCCATGGAGAAGAATCTACATCCATGCATCAACAATTTGTGTATGACACAATGTTAATGGCTACTCCAACTCTAAATAAATCCCTCACAATTAAGCAAGTCCTCCACGACTTCTCAGATGCCTCAGGGATGTGTGTCAAAAAAGAGAAGTACAAAATATTCTTCTTCAACACCACTCAGCCGATCTAGCATAATCTAACAGGTCTCTTAGGGTTCCAACTAAGAAATCTTCCGTCAAAATACCTGGGATTTCCCTTAAATGAGAACTCCTTAAAGAAAAAAGTTTGGGAGGACCTCCTGGACAATATGGAAAAAAAAATGGGCAATTGTTCCTTTCGTTCACTCAATATAGCTAGCAGACTCATCCTCATCAAGTCGATCCTTCATGCAATGCCCATCTACCGTCTCTCAGTCATAGCTACTCCAAAATATATTCTTAAAGAGATAAGAAATCTACAGAGAGACTTCTTATGAAGCAGTTTGAAAAAAAAATGAGCATTAGTGGTGTGGGAAATTGTTTTTCTTCCAAAACTAAAAGGAGGTCTAAGATTGAGGGATCCAGAAAATCTCAGCCAAACCTTGGGGGCTAAGATATGGTGGCATTGTCTAACTAATCCCCAAACTCAATGGGCAAGTCTCTGGAAAATTAAATACACCCAAAATCAACAAACCAGGAAGATTATCAGAATGAATAATGCCCCTCCGAGTTTGTGTCTCTGGAACCTAGCATGCCATAACCATCACTTAGTTCAAGAAAATTTCTTATGGGAAATCAACAATGGAAAGAATTCTCTTTTCTGGGAGGATGCTTGGCAAAAACTCCCCAGACTGGCAGACCAACCATCTCTTCTCAGACTGCAAGCTGGAATGATATCCTAGAATAAGTCCAGGGTTGGTCAATATTGGACGAAAGAAGCAAACCTAAGTCGCTAGAGGAAATGGATCCCTTACTACAGCTGGACTGGAGAAATAGACAACAACAACATAGAGGGTGTCCTAGAGGTACTCAGCAAAAGGAGGATTCGTAGCTTTGAAAAACAAGACCAACTTCGATGGGGAAACAACTCTTCTAGAACCTTCACAATTAAAGAAGCATATGAGATAGTTGTCTAGCACAAGCTTCCTCAAGCCTAGATCTGGCTCAATATTTGGAAACAAAAACTTTAGCCAAACGTTTCGACCTTCCTTTGGCCGATTACCCTAAATAAAGCTCTCACTTGGGAAAATTTATGAAAATGGGGTTTATCGGGCCCCTCTTGATACCCAAGTTTTCCAGGAGCAAGATGAAACAACAGAGCACCTCTTAAATACATGCATTTACATGGAAAACCTCTGTACCCTCCTAACGTTTCTCTTTCAACACTCTGGTCGCAACATGAACTCCATAAGAGACACCATAGAACAATGTCCAACAACAATAACTTAGAACCCTATAGTCAACAATGCTTGAAACCTCTTACCTGGCTTTCTTACTTGGGAATCTTGGAAAGAGCACAATCGTAGGGTCTTCAAGCTCCAAGCCCTGCCCCTAGAAGAAATCTAGAACAAGGTTCTCACCTTAGTTTGGGAAATGATTCTGGCCCAACCTTGGGAGGACAAAGAATGGAAATTTAGTTCATTCAAGCTATCAATAGTCCAAGTCCTCAACCTCAGATCCAACCTTGCTTCCCCCAGGAAGTGTAACAACAATGGCCCCTCCAGCTTCGAAATCTCAGTGGAACCCCCCCTAGAAAGGTTTGTCAAGATGAACTACGACGAGGCCTCAAAAGGAAATACGAGTCAGACAGGGTATGGAAGAGTCTTAAGAAACAACAAAGGAAGCATCTTGAAAATGTATGTGGTCAAATGGGGATAAATACCAACAACGTCTTGGAACTCCGAGATCTATAAGAAGGTCTTCACATAGCCGCGACCCAGGGTTATGACAAGATAATCATAGAAGGTGACTACCAGACCATAATCAATATGTTCAAAATCTTGCAAGATGGCTCCCTGAAATCGAAAATCACAAAAAGTTGGTGTCTGGAAGCCATTCAACAAATGTTGTCCTCCATGCCAGTGATCATACCCAGACATGTGAAGCGATCGACTAACAATATGGTAGACTGGTTAACTAATAAAATCCTAAGGATCAAGGAGGATTCATGGGACAAGCCCTGGGACCCCTCAGAGGATGAGGGTTTCACCCAGGCCTATGACACAATCCCAAGGAAGGATATTTCCACTCGGGAGCATGAGAAATAGAACTGGCCAAGAGAGAGATAAGCCTCACATGAAGCGAGAAGAAGAAACAACATCAAAATCTCCCTCGAGGCAAGGGGGTATTGAGAGAAGAATAAATTGGGTGTTAGCTGGACTTTGGCAAGGAAAGACTTGACTTTACAAACAGTCAAGCGTTAGGATGACAGACATGACGTGCCTTTTATCCACATCAACACTTGCAACCTAAGAGGATCCCAGACTAGGAAAACAAGATCGACTCCACCCCATGAAACCAAAACAGAAAAAGGTGGGGAAGGTGCCATGGGGCCCCTACCAACGAGAGAGTCACACCCCCTCTCGGAAGAAGAGCCAAGGAAAAATGAAGACAGAGGGGGGATAGTAAATGACATAGAAAATCAAACCTCCCCTCTTGTGTGCGATCAACATGACATCCAAAGGGAACTTGGATGATCAAATAATGAATGACTGCCAATTACCCACAAGGACATTAGTTGACAAGAACACGCCATGGGAAACCCATGAAAACATTTAATGCAGGTGCATGCTCCCAAGATGCCAAGGGGAGGGATCTAGACAAACAATCTTGAGACGTCTCACCAACTCATCCGAAAGGAAAAGAATCAAAACCAAGTGGAATGGGTCAATGACACATGATCGCCAACTTGCAAAGGACGACAGGCCTCTAGTGTCAGCATCCAACATTCATAATTAAGGAAGTTAATGAAGGCAAATAATTATGAGAGCGAGGAAAATAGGGAACAACGGATCTCCCACAAGGCGACTGATTCAAGAGGAAGCCCAAGGAAAATCCAACAAGGCAGAGGGAAACAATAAATAAATGAGAGTCCCTATGATATAATCCTCGATGATGAGCCCCTCTCCAAAGAGAAGGAAGGCGACACTTAGAGAAATTTTGATGCCTACTCTACAGATCGAGAGCCTGGCTCAGAACTTTCGAACCCCCTTTGTCGGTAGCGAGAGATCTATTGGAAATCCTCTCTCAATCTTGTATCACCCTTCAATTCGGGCCCTCATCAAAGATACCATGGCCCCTAGGCATGGATATCCTCTTGGTTATATACGTGACTCAGGACTTCCTGGAGCTTCCACTTCGAGGCGCTAAGAGGAGGGGTTACCAGAATATCACGTCCAACAAGAGGCCTTTAACGCCACCAGGAACTACATTTCAAATACCCCTCGGTGATTCCAAAGAGCTCTGGATGAAGCGGAAGACACAATCAATGAGGAACGAGAGATGACTATTAATACATAAATAGATGAGACCACTATCCACTAGGCCCCAAATGTTGGACACACCAGGGGCAGGGACACTCGATATTGGATGATAGTCAAACTCTATTGGCACCTCAAGACACTTCTGGGACAAATGCTACAAACCAAGGAAGACGCTCAAAACATAGTCAAGCTCCATCTCAATGGCCTCCACTGGATTATTTGAGATATTCTTGCTCGACTCCCTCAAGCAACTCGTCATTAGCCTCCGGGGCACAATGAAACTCAACCAACAAATCCTCAAACCTTTTGAGAGGGACCTTTGGCCCCATAAAGTGGGTTCCCTAATAGTCTTAAATTTTTATAAATGATAGTTTTTAGTAGTTATAGGCATGGTACTTTCAACAGAACACTAGTTTTTAAGTTTTTTTAGATACTCCATAAACAATTTATTTGTTCAGATGGCATCTACCTGTGTTGTTGGTCTGGTTTCCCGAGTGGCAAACCAACAACAAGGGTTTTTGGACTGTATGATATATTAAAAATATAATAGAATTTTTCCTGTGAACTTTACAAAAAAAAATAGTAAGATTTCTTAATATTTTTTTAATAATTACAAATGTTGTTGATATAGATTACAAAAAAATTATAATGAATTCAAATTAATCGTTGAGAATAAGAATAATAGTAAGATTTCTAAATAATTAATTAATTAATAATTACAAATGTTGTTGATATAGATAACAAATAATTAATAATCAATAATATTGATGACATGAGCTAATAATAATGATAATAATCAAAACTGAATAAATTTAATAAACAACAAGATAACAAGGAGATAAGCAGGCTTGGATGAGAGTAATGAAACAAAGGGAGTAGGTAGAGTGGAGGAATAAGAGAAAATATAGACAAGGTGGAGCGGATGGAAACAAAATGACAATTGAGGACCAATCGAAGGTAGCCTAATAATCAAGTTGGTGAATGGTGGGTTTCCAGGATTGGCTAATTTTGTAGCCATCTTCGCGATTAAAATTATTAGGATGTTTTTCAATTTCAAGAGCTTCACGAATGAGCCGAAAGGAATAATAGGGGGGCGAGGCTAGAATTTTTGTTTGGTGAAAGCAAATAAGGCGCTTGGATTTAAAGGAATGTTCGATGATAGTTGATTTGGATATTTGGTCATGGGTAGTATTAGCTATATCTTCTTTTAGGCGAGCTTTGAAGGATCTACCATCTTGACCTATGTAATATTTTTCACGGGAGAAAGGGATTTGGTAAACTCTTGGGCCCAACATTGGGTCAGATTTATCTTTGGAAATTTTAAAGAGTTGTTTAAGAGTTTTATAGGGTTTGAAAAATGTTTTGATATCCTTCTTAACCAAGAGTTTTGAGATAAGATCAATGGCACCTTGGATATAGGGAAGGGAAATGAGAGCATGAGGAGGGGAGGAGGATGAGGATAATTTAGGTTTAGGTTTGTTGGTAGAGAAAAAATCTTGGTTGATTTGGGAGAGAGAGTAGCCATTGGACAAAAGGGCCTTGGTTAGGTGGGTTTTTTCCTTTGCGAGAAATTGAGGGGAAAAAATGCGGATGGCTCGAGCAATCAGGGTTTTTTGGAAAACATATTTTTGAGCCAAATGGTGATGGGAATTGGCATGAAGGTATCTATCGGTATGTGTTTTCTTCCTGTAAAATTGGTGGGAAAGGGAGCCATCAAGAAGACGAGAAATAAGAACATCCAAAAAAGATATGGAATTGTCATTTTGGGTTTCCATAGTGAATTGGATGTGAGGGGACATGCTATTAATGTGGTTAACGAAAGAGGTCAAGTTGGAATGGCCATGAAACCAAATAAAAAATGTGCCCTCTACAAACCAAAACGAGCATTTGGGTTTGAGATGAAAGTTGTTTAAGGATAAAGTCTTAGGATGTTCCATAAATAAATTGGCAAACACTGGCGATAAATATGACCCCATGGTTGTACCTTCAATTTGTTCATAAAAAAACCCTTTAAAGGTGAATAAGGTGGAGAGACCCTGATTACTAGAGCCATTTATATTTTTGCCCCTCAATTCCTTGCAAAGGAAAAATCCCACCTAACCAAGGCCCTTTTGTCCAATGGCTACTCTCTCTCTCTCAAATTAACCAAGCTTTTCGCTCTACCAACAAACCTAAACCTAAATTATCCTCATTCTCCTTCCCTCCTCATGCTCTCATCTCACTTCCCTACATCCAAAGCGCCATCGATATTATCTCAAAAATATTGGCTAAGAAGAATATCAAAACTTTGTTAAAACCCTATAAAACCCTCAAACAACTCTTTAGAACTTCCAAAGATAAATATGACCCAATGTTGGGCCCAGGAGTTTACAAAATCCCTTACTCCTATGGAAAATATTCCATAGGTCAAACTAGTAGATCCTTCAAAACCCGCCTAAAAGAATATATAGTTGATACTACCCAAAATTGAATCTCCAAATCACTTATCATCAAACATTCCTGTAAATCCAAGAACCTTATTTGCTTTCACCAAACAAAAATTCTATCCTCGGCCCCCTATTATTCCTCTCAGCTCATTCGTGAAGCTCTTGAAATTGAAAAACATCCTAATAATTTTAATCTGGAAGATGGCTACAAACTTATCCAATCCTGGAAACCCTCCATTCACCAACTTGTTCATCATTAGGCTACCTTTGATTGGTCTTTAGTCGTGGTTTTGTTTCCACCTGCCCCAACATGTCTATATTTTCTTTTATTCCTCCACTCTACCTTCTCCGTTTGTTTCATTAGTCTCATCGAAGCCTGCTTATCTCCTTGTTATCTCATTATTTGTTCAATTTATTTAGTTTCGATTATTATCATTATTATTGATTATTAATTATTTGTAATATATATATCAACAACATTTGTAATTATTAATTAATTATTTATTTAGAAATCTTAGTATTATTCTTATTCTCAATGACTAATTTGAATTCATTATGATTTTTTTTGTAATCTATATCAACAACATTCGCAATTATTAAATAATTATTAAAAATTCCTACTATTATTATTATTCTCAACAATTCATTATGTCATCTCAATAACTAATTTGAATTCTTTATTATTGCTCTATTCTCAACAACTTATTTTTCCCCAATATTCAATCTCAACAACTATTTTGAATCTGTTTTTTTAATTATTTTCATAATTCTCATTCAACGATCACTTACCTCCCCTCTTTATATTGAAGCCTCGATACTCTTCTCCAACATATGAGCTTTTTGTGTCCTTGACGATGGGTGGAGTTTCCACTCGTAATGTTGGAGGTTTCAAAACTTCATACACAATTTTATCCAGAAAAATTTTCCAACATTATGACTAACTGTGAAAACTTACATTCTCAAATATTCCAAGTTCCAAACTGTAACACATGTCTAGATACAACATCTTAATTAAGCAAGAAGTAAGAATATTTTGATCCCAATCCCTGGTAAGAGTTCAAGGAGATCCCCTTGGCCTCCAAATTAAGCACATACCAACAATTAAAGGCTTCCTCATCTAGAATTCATCACAAGAAAAACAAGATGACTCCCCACATCTCCAAGTGCATGCACCCTTCAAAATATTCCTTATTGTCAACAAGGAAAAATTAAAGTTCTCGTTATCCAGAGGGGGGACCAAATTCTTGTTTTCCCAAGTTTGCCACTCTTGGAAAACCACCATGGGATATAATATTCTATTTCGTTGCACCTTGCGAGTCTAGTTTAACCATAAATTTGAAAGTTTTGTCTAAACCTCAACTTAGACTTTGAGTACTATGCTTGATTGTTTTTATGTAGGGGTTTGTTTGCTTGATCTATGATAAATCTTCTTATTTTGAATGGGGAAAACTAATATTAGTAATTATTATTTTAATATGTTGACAACGTCAACTTTGATTGGAGGTCGCTCATGGTTTATAAATATGACCCAAAACATTTGGAGAATCACTTACAAAAATCATGATTTTCAACAAGCTCCCTCTCAATCATCTAATTCGGACAAGATCAATATTCTTACTTATAGGTATGTGGCCTTGAATATACCCATATTTGTGCATTGGGCTTCCACAAGGTGCATTTGAACAATGTGTATTTCTGAAATCCTACGCATATATTTAACAGAAGGAGGCCACTCATGGTTTATAAATATGGCCCAAAACATTTCGAGAATCACTTACAAAAATCATGATTTTCAACAAGCTCCCTCTCAATCATCTAATTCAGGGAAGCTCAATATTCTTACTTTATAAGTGCATGGCCCTGAATATACCCATAGTTGTGTGTTGGGCTTCCATTGGGTGCATTTCAAATTCAGGCTAGCCACTTGAACAACACATAATTTATGAAATTCTATGTGTATTAATATAACAGAAGAGCTATGTTGCTCGGTTTGGTACTCTTGAATTTGAGATTAGAACATTTTATTTATTCTGGTCATCTCTGGTTTCATATTGTGCTGGAATGTTATGAAATTCTTAACAGAATTTGTCTAGACTTGGTTGTCATATTAAATGATCCCTTTTCTATGACGAATTTATTATTCTCTTGGTTATCCCTCGGATGGGTGTGATCCACCATGGTTATTTTCAGATCATTGGGATAGCCTCAAGAGGTTTGTTGGAAATGTTTTTTTGCTATTTCATGGCTATTTCTCTCTGTGATTGTTTTGGTGAAGACTCAAGTGGCATATGGGTATTGCACAATTTATTCTTGATTTGGATGCATCTTTTGAGTGCTTTTATTATTTCATATTTTATTTTTAGCCTCATGTGACTCAGTCTGAAAATTATTTTCCCTCCACTACTTATTTGTCCTTGGAGCCTCATGTGGCCTAAGAACATTGAATTGATAAACATGTTTACCATGAGCTAAGTGGTTGTATGCCTATGTGGGTTCTTCTTGCTACTTAGCATGCCCATTGCTTGGTTTCCCATCACCTGGTAGCAATCCAAGGATGGAGAAGAACTAGTTTTGGAGGAATGAGCCATATGCCTTGGGATGGCTTTTGCAGCTACTAGGAGTCATGCAGGCTTCCAAATAATGGCCTTTTTCATGATAGCATACAAGTCCTGGTACTAGTCCAAGCCACTTATTGAATGTCCAACTGATATTATTGTTTGCAGACCCCTGGAGTTGTCGAGCATGCCTCTTGTATGTGTTGAGATTTGGGTACCTTGGAAAGTGGCCCCCTTGAGTTATTGAGTATCTAACTCAAAGGGGGAAATATTTGACCCTCACCACTTTACTTTATGTTATAAAGTCAAAGTGATTTTATTTCAATTAACTCACAAAGTGACTTTAATAACATAAAGTGACTTAGAAGACTTGAGTCATTTTGGAGATTTAATCTCCGCCATTGATTGGAGTTTTGGCCTAAGATCTAATCTTGGCCATTGGTTTCCTAGGTTAGCCTAAGGATGAGGCTAAAGGAGAGAAAGGAGGAAAAAGGGAATTACTTGTTCACTTGGAGATTAGAGTGAATACATGAGAGGAGAAAAGAAGGGTTTGGAGAAGAAGGGCACACTTATCACTACTGCATTTGGGTCAAATTTTGACGGCGCGTTCGACGCAATTGCCACTTTCTATTTTCGGAAGACTGACAAACCTTGGACCCCCTCAAACATCGTTTCACATGACGTCATTTTTCTGACGACCTAGTTTTCGTCTGTATTGCGACGTTTCAAACGTGGCAAGAGAGACGTTTCAAACGTGGCAAGACCGATGTTTCAAACGTGGCAAGACCGACGTTTCAAACGTGGCAAGAGAGACGTTGAAAACGTGGCAAGACCGGCGTTTCAAACGTGGCAAGACCGACATTTCAAACGTGGCAAGAGAGACGTTGCAAACGTGGCAAAACCGACGTTTCAAATGTGGCAAGAGAGACGTTGCAAACGTGGCAAGACCGACGTTTCAAACGTGGAAAGTGAGATGTTGCAAACGTGGCAAGTGAGACGTTTCAGACGTGGCAAGAGAAACGCTTCAAAGGTGGCAAGACCGATGTTTCAAACGTGGCAAGTGAGACATTTCAGACGTCTGAAACGTGGCAATAGAGACATCTAGAACGTGGCAAGACCGGTGTCTTGAAGGTGGCAAGTTCTCGTCTAGAACATGGGAAGAGAGACGTTAAGAGGTATCATCTCTGACGTGGTTGCTATGGGAGCGACACTCCAAAATGTTGCAATAGCGACCTTCTTGTAGGTATTTAAAAAAAAAATACAATATCAGTACTAAGAGGGACAGGTACATTAACCTTTGCTAAGATACTAGCCATATCAATATTTAAA
>ML778533.1:497091-570900 GCA_009831015.1 Picea engelmannii
TGAACCCATTCTTAGTTGTATTTGAGCTAGGTATCCATAATCCCACTCCCATTTGTATTGAGTTGGGTATCCATAAACCCACTCCTCAGTGGTATTTGAGTTGGATATCCATAAACCCACTCTCATTTTGTATTTCAATCACGACTGACCTTATGGTGAGTTAGGTATCCATAAACCCACTCTCATTTGTATTTAAACCTGCGACTCTCAAATGTATTCGAGTTGGGTATCCATACACACACTCTATTGTATTCGAGTTGGGTATCCATACACCTACTCTCATTTGTATTGGATATTTGTAAACCCACAATTAGGTGTATTCGAGTTGGGTATCTAGAAACCCACTCTCTCATTGTATATCATCATTCTTCTCCACAACCCCCTACTAAATGTAAAGGAGGGATGCTTAGATAATGGTGTAAGCTTTACTTGAGGCCAAGACCAATCTCACTTTATAATCATTATTGTCTATTATTTTTTATTTAGGTTTAGCTTAAATCCAACCTAGTCAACACTCATTTATTATATTCCTAGGTGGTTAAGGACTACCTATTCATTATAATGGGCCCATAATCCCTATGGGGATGGCACCCTCTTCTTGAGTTGTGTATAAATTCACAACTCACCTATCATTTGTAAGATTATCTTGTGGTGATCCATTGATTCAATCTAGTGTTTTCGACATCATCTCAACAAAAATATCGTCGAGGGTCTAGAAAAAAAAAATCGGCAACATTAGGGAAAATATCGAAAAATGTCGACAAAATTTAAAAAATACAAAAATATCCATTTTTTCAAATTTTTAAACATCTAAAGAAACAACATCATCAAATAAATGTATTGTCACATAAATATGAAAGAGAATTGATATACAAGATGTATAAGATATTAAGATGTCAAGTGATACATCACACATCAACACTGAATCATGTCCTAAGTCTTAACTCCAAAGCCTCAAAATATCATCAAAAAATATAATAAATGTATCTCATCATCATGAGTCATCTCCGATAAAATCAGATAAATAAACTAATGATTCCCTTTGCCCCTTTTACGAGCAAAGGTAATGGTTCTAGAAATGGCTTTTCATTTAGAGGAAGAAGGCCCCACGGCTGGCGCTGGACTCTGACTTCCTATAGAAGAAGTAGAAGCTAGACTCTGTCATCCTCTACTAGTGATACTGCTAATTCCAACTCACTCTGTCAAACTCTGTGAAGGTAGTGGCACTAGCGCACTCTTAGTGTCAATAGTCACCTCCTGTAAAGGAGTCTACTCTGGAGCATCCTCCTCCTCTACCTCTCTCTCCCCTGCTACTTCCTCCTCTACCTCCTCTTGTAAGAAATGAGGGACTGATTCCATGGCAGGCCTCTCGATCTCAACCCTCCATATGGGAGTGGTGTCAATCCCATTCAACAAGATGGCATCCACATCAAGTGTTTTCTGAATCTGTCTCACCCACAATCGAAGATTGTAGTAGACATAGACCATGTCATTAAGGCACCAGTATTCCAACTTGTATGAGGGTCATAAATTATAAATTATTAAACTAATAATTATAAGACATAATTTAGAGGGTGACGAGGCATAAAATAATGAATTATTATGACGAATTTGAAATTTAATTTGAAATTTTTTAACTTGTTGCACTTCTTGGTGTGTATTTTCTCAAATACACTCCAGTTGCACTCACATCCTCAAGAGAAGAGCTACATGTTTGGCTAAGCATCTGAATGGAAAGTTTTTGTAAATTGGGTACTCTTGCACCATAGCTTGTCTACCAAGCATCTATAACCATAGTTTTTAAAACCAGTTTGAATGTTATCTCACTACAAAATAGGTTGAGTTGATGCATAAGGGAATCAAACCAACCTTCAACCCGGACCGATGTCCGGTTTGGTATCGAATCGGTCGGATCGAAGTCGGTTCGATACCAAACCAGATGGGTCGAATCCTACTCGGTCGGTCGAATACCAGACCCAAAGATCAATTTGGTCTCATGGATGTTTAACCATCTATTCTATTCTTTCTCGATTGCAATTATAAAGTTAACCTGAAGCTTTAGAGAATGCAATACAACATTTTCTATGTACATCAAAACAGATATAGTTTTATTAGAAAAATGCCTTGTAGGCCACATTGTCACCCAGTTCCCCTAGGATATCTAGGTTAATTGTAAGAATACACGAAATTCTTTTACACCATTAAATCCAAAATTGTCTTGGCATGCTCTTGTTCTGTTCATGATGATTTCCTACAGTCATGTGATTTCTCTTCTCCACTTTTGAATATGTGGTAATTTCCTACAGCCCTTCACTCTTGAATATGTGTTGTCTACTTCCCTTCAGATAGTTGGGATCTGGACTTATCTTCCTACTTAGTCTCTTTATTTCAGACAATGAAATTTAGGAAGTGCTCACACACTGACCTTGATGAGTTTGATGATTCATCATGTTGATCAATGATATGTAGTAGATTAGTAGATTGTAGTTTTTGCATGTTTTACGAATTGTAGAGGCCATTTAAAGCCTCACTGATTATGTATTTTGTTGTTGGCCCTTGACTAAGTTTTGGGAGATCCTTGGTCAAGTTTGATCGATTTTGGGACTTCGACAGCCTGTTGAAGATGGAGTGCAAGACGAAGCAGAGATCACGGGATCTCGGCCCCTTTTTGGGTCCTTTTTGGGATTTGGGACTATGTAATGGGTATGGGATGTCAACCCATGGGTTTTACCCATGTTTAGGCCTATTTTGTAAAGTATAAATAGATGTCTAGGCGATGTAAGGAAGGTGGTGTGGATAAGTGCTAAGTGCAAGTAGGATTTGTAGATGCTTTGTGCATGCTATGAGAACTTGCAGAGCTAAGTGCAAGAGGTTGTAACCCACTGTGGAAGTCTTTGTGCTAGACCTAGCTTGGGGAAGGAGGATCTGACGAGGTGCCCGTAGATCTCCTATCCTATGCGGAGTAGGATTTTGGTGGCTCTGTGCATGTAATCTATTGAAGAAGCTAATAAAGAAGAAGAGTTGGTGGACGTAGCCCCAGGGTGGGGGTGAACCACGTAAATACTGTGTTATTCTGCTCTGTGCAATATTCTGATGTGTTTATATGTTATTTGCTAAGTGCTTTGTGATAGTTAGATAGACCTGTTTATGCTTTGTGCTTATGATGAATCTAGATGTTAGATCTGACATAGATGAATGTTCTTAGTGCTTGAATCTGCTAGATCTGATCCATTTATTTATGCTAAGTGCTTGAATATATTAGATTAGGGCGAATGTTGTGATGATTTGTTTTCCTTGCGGAGTAGATATTGGGTATGTAATGTTGAACTAACGGTGCTAAGTGCTCCATCAAGCGTTGTAATCACATATCCGTGTCCCAGCTAAGGTTTTAGACACCTGAGTCCTACAACCACCCCTACCTCTACCTCGGGTGAGACTTCATCTGCTTTGTAGGTGTTGCCGAAAGGGTCGGTAGTTAGGGTTTTGTTGGTGCGTTGTTGTAGCGTTGAACCCTAGGTTTTCCCATGTGCCAACAATTGCACTCGGTTCCATTTTGATATATACACCCTTACATGGTATATAGATTAGCAAACTTTGCATAATTTGTCTCTAATGGTTTGGAATCATGGTTTGAAAGCTTTAAAATAATTTTTTTCATTAAAATTTAATTATTTAATGTATTTTTTATTGAACCGAGTCGTTGAAATCAAATCGATCCAGTTCCGATTCGATGTCCGAGTTGATAGGTGATTGGTTCAATGTCCAGTTCCGTTTTTAAAAAATATGTCTATAACAACTAAGAGAAACATAAGAAATGACATTGAAATTTGAAAGTTGAAAGTTGAAACAAAGTAGGAAGAGACATTGAAATTTGAAACAGAATGAAGCTTACCTTGCATTTTGATCTTCCTGTCTTGAATAGCCATGTCAAAGCCAAATGTTCCACCATCCATCCTATATATTTCCATTTCCATAGAAATCTTTGCACATTCTTGTGAACTTGGCACCATCCTCTGAACATGTGGGAAGAATCCATCCATAACCTCAACATCAAATATAAAACCACGGGAGTAAGAGAATGCAGGGTTGAGGTAGATCATTGCAGCATGAATGGGGAAATGGAGTGTATTGTTCCTTCGCTCATCAATCACTCTCCATATCAATAGACATTTCTCAAATCCATCATCCCCCTTGTCCTCATAATAGGCACATATGGATTCTTTGGCCCTATCCATGGCCTCATAGAAATAGCCCAGTGTGGGTTTGTCTCCATCAACCAACTGAAGAACCTTTACCAAAGGTTCTCTCATGGCACACACCTCCTCCACTCCCGCCCAAAATCTCTCCTAGTATGACACTAACCTGTCAAACTAAAAGGAAAATACACACATTGAATATGGAACAAAACAATCACTCTCTTCATAACACAAGATGAGATAAATAAGGAAGATTTTATTTTTATTTAACCAAAACTACAAGGAAAATATAAACTTCTTACAATCCTATCAAACACGATATGGATTTGTACTCATGTAGCTCATACGGACTGATATTAAATTGATACGGATTGGGTCTCTCTGTTTTGCTACCCAATATGGCCCTAACTCGACTTTTCTTTGTTGTCTTTGCTTATCATTAGATGACAGTGGCCCTACTCGGTCTGTATCTCAGTATTCTTGTATGGTTGTGTCGCCTCTACTCAATCATACCAGGTGCGGATTATATAGAGCCACATTGTCTTGTCTTCCATGCAACCACATCTCCTCTCTTTCTCTATTTCTAAGACTCTAGGTATTTTTCTTCTTACCTTTGCTTAGGCTTCATGTGGGTCCTTACCCATAGGAGATCCCAGCCATTAGATCTTTTACTAGATCGATGGATGGGACTTAATCTATTATTGGGACAACTTAGGACTTCACTTTTTCTTGTGAAGGTAAAAATATTGCTCACTATTTCCTTAACATAGCCTGCATATGACTTCCAACTCCAATTTACGGCTAAATGATAAAACATGCCACTCATCTGAAAGGAACATTCTCTTCACCACCCACATACAAGACAAGAGAGACCGAAGAGATATGAAGCTAGTGGAAAAACATGTGATTGTAGGACACACCAACTCCCTATAATTTGTGAATCTTCTCATTAATCTAAGCATGTATACATGATTATATATAAATTTTGTGATGCTCTTATTATCCCCCACTGATGAATAACTATTCCAGAAATAAAATCTAGAGGCACCCAGATGGAAAACACGGAAAGTTGAAAGATGTGCATGTACTTGCAAATATGAACTCCAGATCTTCTTTCTAAGTGTGAGCATCTCTTAGTGGCATTAGCAACATATGACACCCATGGAATTTGGACAGGCATGTCAGACATCCTTGAGAAGCATGCTGCAAGTTGGTAAGTTTGTCATCATGATGAGTATCAATTTAATATCTAAGGCATTTAAGCTTGTTCCATAGAGTCCCTTCTAACTACTAGTCATTAGATCGTTGGTTATACTTCTTCCTCTGTCATAACTTGACTTGTTATCTTAGGTCCTTGAGAGATTGGGTTACTCTTGGGGAAAATGGATCACTACCGGGATTTGTTTTGAATTTGTCATCATACCATTCCCAATCATACTTACCACTTTCCATCTCGTTAGTCCCTATTATATCCATTTCTTTAGGTTATATAAACTGACCCAATAAGGGATTGTTCCTCATACTATGGGAAGAAGGAGATCTTAGGCTCAGAGGGAGACTAGAAAAATCATGCCTCGGTTACCTATGCAAAGGTTCTCCCAGTCCTGTAGCACTTGCAGATACATTTCCAGGGTGTTACATAGTCTCTGGGGTGTTTGAAGCATTTAAGCATGTGTTTTTCAACATGAAAGGACAAAAGAAAAATAAAATGAATTATCCAAAGAAAGAAAAGAAAAAAAGTAAAAGGTCGTCAATCATAGGAATATCACCAAAGTGCTATGTATTCTTTAGGTTATCTCCCATGACTAGATGTGGTAAAAGGAAAATAAAGGGCTTGGAAGGTATCACCTCGCAAGTAACAAGAACCAAGTGTGTAGTCTACCCTCATCAAAGGCACCCATGAATGAGATACTATCATCCCTTGTATGTTAGTTTCCTAACCTTGAAGTCTAACCCCATGACCATCTCCTAATCACTACATGACAGTGACGACACAATCTTTGGGAAATATTTTTAATACTTTGGTGTTAGTTTGGTCGCTATGGGTTTGTGATAGAATTTTATACCTTGGCTTAGTAAGTTGTATAACCTTCTTGAGCTTGTGATGAAATATAAATATGGGGCTTAATGGTCTGGTTTAGATGACTTTTATATTACGTTGATTATATTATCATGCTGATGTGATTTGTTTCATTGTAGACATACATGTTTTAATTTGTCTTGCATTCTTTCTCCAAGTTTCATGCCATTCAGATGATCCATGAATTATTATTCTAGTTGTTGTCGGGCATCACTAGGGTTAGCTAACCCTCAGTTTATTGACACATTTGCATTTGATGGATGCCCAAGTTATTTCACAAGCCACATTGTCACCATTTTTTAATGACTCGACCTAGTTCCCAACTCAGTCAGATGAATTTTAAGGAAAATCGTTGCATACCCTAGGGTGACGTCACCCCTGTTTGACCAGTTCCTGCAGATCGTTGGATGATTTTGGGATTGAGAAGGTTGGGTGATGATTTGGTCAAGCATTTTTATGATGTATAAGCCACTTGGAAGCCTTCTAGAAGGAATTTAATGTTATTCATCATCTCCTAGTAAATTATTGTGCATGTCATCAAGATCGATTTGACCTTGGGATTTATTTTTCCACTAGAAGGAGGATCGTTACAATTAATTGAGGAAGAAAATTAATTGTTTGACTATTCAAATAGCCTTGGGAGGCTCACTCCACATCACCAAATGAACATTTTCCTAGATCGTGAGACTTAGGGAGGATAATACCTTGCTTCATGGAGGAATTTAATGGACCAATGGACCAATGGATAGTGCCTTGCTTGGAGGATCTTATGGGTAATGCTTAGAAACATTCCTTGTGGTGGATCTCTCTTTGTGGTTTTTTTTTTAATGCTCATACTATCTATTCAACAAAATCTTCGTGAGATCTATTTCATCTTCTAAGTTTCTTTGATATTATTTTGTTTGGATCTAAGGAGATTTTTCTCAAGAGCTAGATAATAAACTACACCTCTTGAAGTTTATCTCTTGGATATTTTTCTTGCATTAGGGACTAGGTAAAACTAACAACACTCTTGCATGTTATATCCATCTTTTGAAAGTTCTTGTGGGCTAGGTGATTTGTTTCCAACCCTCTTGCAGGATAGTGACAAGCTACAACCTACAAGGGAGATCAATTTCAACATTCTTCTAGCTCATCCTCAAGCTCTTTGACTCCATCACCCACTAGGACAAAGCACTAATCTACATCGAAGAAGGGAAAGATTTGAATTGAGAAACATGAAACAACAACCAATTGAGAATTTGACTTCACGGCTACATTCACACCCTTAGGGCGAGCCATCTTTCCTTTGGTGTGATTTTTTGGGGCCTCTAGCCTCCCCATTTTCTAAACCCTCTTTCACATTTTTCTCCTCTCTTTTGTAAACCTAGGTTACTAGATCTAGTGTTTTTTCTAACTAATTTTAGGAAATTAGCACATGGGTTTTGTAGGTCATGCCTAGATCTATAGTTCTAGATAGCTAGTTTGCATTTTAAGTGATCCAATTTTGTAGGGGCATGGTTAAAATCTACAGCCATTAGGGATTTTTATGCAGAAAATTAACTGTTAGGACAACTTGCATCTAAGTAAGTTTTAGGGCCTAGTTTCTAACACTTGGATAGTATTCTTAGGTGTCTTAGATAGTTTTTAAAGTTGTTTTAGGCTGATATTGAAGTGGTTTTAATGCTTATTTCACTGCTGCAAATTCATATCTCATATCTGGTCATGCTTCTTAAAGTACTCCAAAATCATAGGAAATCATATTCCATGTGTTGAAGAAGTTGTTAATTATTTTGGGGGCCTTTCCTCTTGAATGTTTTGGGTTCACATTGAGGTGATTGACTTGAAATTTCAGATCTGATATTTTGGTCAAACCACTGCTTCAATTCACTTTTTCAGATCTGGTTAAGTGTTACTAAGTGCTTTAAAAAATCCTTAAAATCATCTCTTAAGACATTGGATTTAAATTGCTCCTTTATCTATAGCTTGTGGTAAAGAAAATCTGAATTTGATTGGAAAAATTTGAGAAGTTAAGAAAACTGATTTCTTGCCTTACATAACAGCTAATAAATATGGTGCATCTTTCAAGCAAATCTATGGTATATTGCTAAGTACTTTTGTTTTCTTTGTGAAATTAATATTTGCTTTTTAAGGAAATATTGTGGTGCTTTGGTGCAAAGTATATCTCATTGATTTGATATTGGTTCATATTCTTCAAGAGATCCTTGCTTGGTTGTCTCATTGCTATAAGAAGAGTTAAATTTAGGAAAATTGCCATCAATATTTTAAGTGCTTAATCGAACAAATCATCTAAGTTGAACTTATTTTCTTAGGGGTCTTAGAAAAGATGTATTTGGGCGTATATAAACGTATGATTTTTCATTAGTAGCTACTCTACCAACATTGTATCTCGGGGGCTTGTAGTTCTCTCACGTAGCTCGACGTATATTAGAAGACCATGGTCGCTTCTTCGTACTTAGATGTATATAGAGGGGCTCTCTTCGAACAACTGCGCATTATACAACACTACTACTAATTGTGCTCCTATCTTGGAGACCACCTAGAATCCTTGAAACAATTGAGCAAACCCAATGGTCGTCTTGTTTGTTGTAGTGCACTGAAAACAACATTCAGAAATATTACCCTCTTGTACTAGGGTGGCGTGAGAACCCCTTAGGTATATTTGAGGGCTACAACAACTAGACACTCCTGTGAGGATCCTTCTTCCTAAGCATGATGGGTATACACATTCATTTGGCCAAATATGTGATTGCCTTAATATTAAAATTATGATCACTTGGTATTTAAGACTACAACTTTCACATCAACGATCAATGGCGGGGTTAACTTATTGGTCCTGGATTTTATTTACGCTTGGCATAATTGAAATTTTCTTGCAGGTGACTTACTCTTCACTCTTACCTTCACCCTTCCTCCATCCATTCATAGCCTCTGGACCTTTCTTGACCTTGTATCGTGACCTCCCAGGGCCTTCTTAGACTTTTCCATTATCTTTCCCCAGGGTTCACCCAAGAACTTTCCTAAGGTGACAGTCGGTTTCATCCTGGTGTGTTGTCCATTGGTTAATATTGCACAAGGCTATAGTGCAACCTACAATCTATGCGATACATCTCCTAGCCAATTCAACAACATCCTCGATATAAATAATTTTTCCCATATCCTTTAAAATCAAATCAATGCAATGTGTAGCACAAGGAGTCCAAAACAAGGTAGGATAACTTTGCCTAAGAAACCTTCCTACAACAACATAATTAGCAATGTTGTTCATTTTGACTTGGACAACATTATATGGACCCACCTCCTGAATGAACTTGTCCAACAACTCACATAATAATATTGCATCTTTAACATGTGAAGATGCATCAAGAGATATAACAAACATAGTCCCCCTAGGACAATTAACCAAGAAATTAAGAAGGCTCCTACCCTTCTAATTAATCCAGCTATTGGCACAAAGGCAGACCCAGGGTTCAAGGCTACAACAATGCACCAACAAAACCCTAACTATAGGCCCTTTTGACAACACCTGCGAAGCAGATGAAGTCTCACCCGAGGTAAGGGAAGGGGTGGTTGCAAAACTCTAGTGTCTGCAACCTTAGTTGGGACACAGATCTATGATTGTAATACTTAGTAGGGCACTTAGCACTGTCAGTTCATCAATATTTAACAAATATCCACTTCCCAGATAAAACAGAGCATCGCAACATTCACCTTGATCTAATGTATTTAAGCCCTTAGCATAAGTAAATGGATCAGATATAGTAGATTCAAGCACTAAGCACATTCACATAGGTCAGATCTAGCATCCAGGCTCATCATAAGCACAAAGCATAAACAAATCTATCTATTTATCTATATCAAGCACTTAGCAAATAACACATAAATACACCAACACATCACACAAAGTAGAGCAACACAACATATACATGGTTCACCCCCATCTTGGGGATACGTCCACCAACTCTTCTTGTTTATTAGCTTCTTCAATAGATTACATGCATAGAGCCACCAAAATCCTACTCCGCATAGGATAGGAGATCTACGCCCACCTCGTCAGATCCTCCTTCCCCAAGCTAGGTCTAGCACAAAGCCTTCCACAGTGGGTTACAACCTCTTGCACTTAGCTCTGCAAGTTCTCACAACATGCACAAAGCATATACAAATCCTACTTGCACTTAACACTTAGCCACACCGCCTTCCTTACATCGCCCATAACCCAAAAAGGACCCAAAAAGGGACCGAGATCCCATGATCTTTTCTTCGTCTTGTGCTCCACCTTCGACAGCCTGTTGAAGTCCCTAAAAATAGGTCAAACATGACCAAAATCCCTCAAACTTGGTCAAGGGACAACAGGCCCCCAATACTCACCTATGACTCGTCCCAAGTCACTCTAGTTTGACTAGTTCTGCTTCGAACGCCTCGCGCTTGGCTCGAGGTACTTCAACTTGTTGTTTTTCCACGACTTCTTGTTCAACAAATTCTTGGATGAATGTGTCATTGACGGGTCCTTCTAGACGTTGTTCTACTGCAGTGACAACCTATTCCAGTTCTATTCCTCTGCCTTCTACTTCTGTAAACAATTGGTAAGCCTTGTCTTGTACAAGTTGGATTCTTTGAGTTACTTCCATAAATTTTCTCTGTATAGCATGGATATATTGTTGGGTTGTGCGCTACTCTTGAGATCGCTTCATTCTTTCCACAACTGACAGGAGCTTCAACTGTGCTTGTAGTGTCTCTGCTTGTTGCTTCGCTTCCTGGAGCTGCGACTCCAGTGTATTTAATTCTGGATTCTCAACAAGTTGTTTGTATGTCAGGGCATTGTGGTCACTCAGCTACTTGCATTCCATAGCAAGGGCCTTTAGTCTCTAAACTACGCTGCGATAAGTTGCTTCTCTTTGGTCCCTTACATCTTGTGGGGTTTCGGGTACCGTGTGGAGCCCCAAGTCTTCTATGCTTTGTTGTAGCTGCTGGATGGCTTCTATAAGTTGTTCCACCTACTGTGTAACTCGGTCTTCTGCCTTGATTTCTATGACTGTTACAGAGCAAAGTTCTTTTTTGACCGCTTCCTTCACTTCAAGTTTCTCTGCAAGCAACTGTTCCTTTCCTTGCTATATATTTGCTTTCTCTTCATTGAACTTCACTTGGAGAGCAAGATTTTCCTGTTCTGCAGCACTGCGTTGCTCTACAAGTACGCCTTTCATTTTCTTCAAGGCCTGGGTGGCTTGTTCAGTTTCTTCTTGTGCTCGTCGAAGGTGCGCTTCGAATGTATCAGCTAGGCGATGAAGTTGGGCTAGCTCATCTCCCAACGCAAGTTATCCTGATGGTAGGAGTGCAGTGGAGACTGCGAGGCTAGACTATAGGGCCTATTGTACCCCTCAGAGTTCAATATCTATAATATCATACATCTCCTCTTTCTTTGCCTCTTGTTTCTTTGCTATTTTCGGCGAAGCATCGTTCAAGGCTGCTATGAGGAAGTTGAAGTCATTAGAGGTAAGGACAGCCTGCATCTTGGTCATGGTGGCTTTTGATTTCTTCCAGGAGGAAGGTTTTAGAGGTGAACCCTTCCTCTTCTTCAGGGGATCAAACTTGTTTCTTTGCTTCTATTTAACTTCTTTTTCATCTAACTCTTCTCCATCACCTCCTCACTCTGGTGATATGGAAGCATTCTTCACGGATGCGCTGTATAATTCTTGGGCCTTTTTGGTATTCTTTGTCCTACTGGGCCCGGGTGTATCATGCGTTGTTTCTGGGATGTCTATGTCAGATATCTCCACAGGGTCTGATGGAATAAGGAGGCTTGCCAACCAGTCCTTAGTGATCTCCTCCAGGTCCTCCTTCATCAGCTTGTAGTAGGATTGAAGTTGTTTCTTATGTTCATCGGTGCACACTATAATATAAATGAAATGTCGATCTGTGTTGAACTTCATCAAAGGCCTGAACCGGTGTAGAGTGTTTGGAGTCATGCAAGGCTCTGAATGTATGGCTCTCTTCAGCTGATTGTAGTAGGTATGAAAAAAAACATTTGACTGCCACTATTTATTCATATCTCTTGAATACCATAGTGTACTGAACTTCGTGGCCAGCGGTTCAAATGGGTTGATGTCGGGGAAGGTCACACCTTCTAGCATTTCCCAGGCGACAAATGCGATAAAGATCAAAAGCCAACTAAAATGGATTTTGTGACCTTGATCTTGCGCTTCTCTGCAGTAAAGTTCCAACTGGTTTACCAGGTACTTCGCCCAGTTCATCTGTAGGCCTTCCGCGCACTTCCCTACAAGGTCGACTACGAAGTCGGTGACTTGGGTAGGTTGGTTCTTTATTACTAACTTCCCTGCAATTAGTTGATAGGAAAGACGTACTATGCCACTCTGGATAGAAGCTATTGGCGACGGAAGTCACTCCTGGATTGCTAGCAGGAGCAGAGCCCGATGCCCATCAGTTTTATGTCACGGTTGTTTATAGATGGGTGATCGAATGGAGGGAAACTCAAAACAATAGCGTTCCAACTCTGAAACCAGGCCAGGTGTGCATGAGCAAGTGAGGTCTTGCGTAAATTTCAGACAGTGAGCTGTAGTAAAGGGTGAATAGGCGGAAGACTTGTACAAGAGAAAAGTGGAGGTCTATTACAAACAACAGGTTTCTAACAGACTGTAGGAGAAGGCATTTAAACACAAGATCGGCTTGCATTCAAACGCAAAGCCAAAGGACACAATTATGTAATAATAAATCCTTTATCATAACAGAACTGCAACAATTTGCGCGAGTCAGTCGTTCACGAACCCTCTTAGCATAAGATGAAAATTAGATGGAGTAAGAAGAACTTTCTGTCATAAAACAAGAAATCTCATATACAAATGCATAAGGTGAAAGCTAGAATAGCTGCTAAAACATTACAGTAGGGAGCTCTGCTCAACCATTGATCCTTACAAAATGGAAATAATTCCTACATATACTCTTCCCTTCCTTTCTCCCAGCGGAGGCGTCTCAAAACTTTCAATGGATGGTGTCGCCTCAATCAAATCTGGCCTGCATTTCCTTGTCATACGCTACCTTAATTCGGCATGGCCCACGCCAGAGGTAGCTGAACCCTTTGAATGTTGACTTGGCGTGTGCAGGTTCTTCTGGCGAGTTGAAGACTCGGCGTGGCTTCCCTGAGGAGAAATGGTACAAGGGACCCTCCCAGGCAGACTTTCGGTCGGGACCTCCATACTCTGCAATAAATGAGCGAGGTGAAGTTTGAGCCGCCCTCTCTTTTCTTCATTAATCCCCAGCAGGTACTGGGATTTAGCTCACGTCGAATCGGCATCTGGAGCATCAGAATGCCTTCCTTCTGAGATTTAGCTCGACGCTTCGGGGCCCGAGTGGCCAAATGACAAACATAAATGTTCCTTCTCCAGGCTTGTTCTCTTACGACCAGGCGCCAGAACCATGGGCCTGATCCTGGGCACTATTGGAAATTCAGGGTTCAGGATTTCAAAATGCATGAAACGAGGGGTGCCTGCTCCTCGAAACCCCGATCTGCGATATGCCGACAGGCTTGCCACCTGTCCCAAGATCGGACGGTCCAGATTCGTTTTGATCCATGGCGCTTCCCCCTTGCTAAACCCTGGGCAACTGGTTGGCCCCGAAAACCCGATGGCCATCGATCCGCTTCTATGGATGGATCTCGGCCACCGATGGCAAAACTTCGCCCGCTCGCTTGTCTTACTGCTAAAAAATGGGATTCTCTCGTGTTATGCTCGGGTGCTTCCCATGCAAACTGCAAACCTAGGTACACCTAATCCCAAGACAAGAAATATCGCTAATAGAATCTACCTTGTAACCTCATGTCGCCTTCTCGACATCATCGTAGGTTTCCTTGATTCTCTGTGCTAGAGCACGATCCATGGCTTTTCCTGGGTAAAACTCTTATGGATCAGGTCCTTGCATAATCAACCTTGTGATCTGATTGATCAACGTCGGGTCAACTATGATACAACGGTTTAGCCACAAATAGTCGCCTTGATAACAATAAAGAAGAAGCTTGACACATGCATTGACTTCCTGGTGTCCACCAAAGTGTGGAATATTTATGACATTGAGCAGGGTGGACTGCGAGAGGTTCATCGTTAACAACTGGGGGATTATCTTAGAATTATTTCCCTTCGTCTTGGTTAGGTATTTTTATAGGGCGAGTATGTTATAGACCTTTCGATCTTCGAGGTTGAAGTCGTTGAACTTCAACACTGCGATCTTGTCCTGGTCTGCTCAAACTGCTTGGATCCCCTTCGAGAGGTACGCAATGACCAAGGTGTATTCAAAATATCTGGGCACACTGTCTCTATTTACTGTGCCACTCAGAGGTGGAATATAGGTGGGTAATATGGTCATGATCAATTTGGAATTTGCTAATTCATCCCTGTGTTTGGTTCACTTTTCATCTGATGGCCGTGATGGTCCGGCTCCACGAGCAGTCGACGGAGACACTTGCACTGTTCATGTGAATGATGCTTGGAACCCTACAGATAATCCTCTCTCCGACATGACTCTTTCAGTCATCAGGTCGAGGATTACTTCTGTCACAGATTCTTCGACTGCGTTGATTTACTCAAACATACATGCTCGAGATTAACAATATCGGGTTCAAGATTAACTTAGACACTGCAATGAAATAGACGACAAGAGTGCGATGATAACTGTGCAAAATCCACTTATTTTGCGGGCTCAAACTCTCAGTTAGAAAAAGTGTTCTCGGTGCATGGCGCGACGGGATAAATAGGTAACTCGACAACAGGTATCTTGCAACGAGTATGAAGCATTCATTAACTCAGTTCTGTCCATTACGATGCAGTTCCAACGGTCTGATGGCGAGTTGTCTAACCATAAATGAATTTCTACCCGTTTGGAGCGTTGGTCGAACGATTATAATGTCCCCAACGACTATATTTCTTCGCCACGACAAAGTGCCATGTGTTGTTGTTCTGATATCTCGACGAAGCTTCAATTTTGCAAACTTTCCTTCTGCGAAGTTCCTTCTGGATCTTTCTGCAATTTTTCAATCTTAGCTCTCTTCTTACTTAGTTTTCTAGCCTTCTTTCTAGTGAGCTTCGTCTCGGTATTCCTTTTCCCATTCTGATTCTTATCTTCTTTTGACATAGTGACTTTACGTTGTTGAGATTCTTTCCTAGGATTTAAGGGAAATACTTCTTCTTTATATGGGATAGGTATTTCAGTCTTCTGTGGGTCCTCTGGTGTTCTTGCAACTTCAACATCTATGTCGTTGTTGTTAAATGGTTGTGATCTGTTCTCTTATTCTTCAATCAAGTGTGCGATCCTTCTAGTTATAAAATCTTTTAACTTTTGCTTCTTCTGTTCTAAGACTTCTTCTTCTTCCTTCCTTTTGGCCTAATCTCTGTCAATCCAAGGTTTTCCTAGTAACATGGTAAATGAGGCGTTTTCCTCAGTAAATCTAATAATCTCAAAATCTTCTTCTGACGAAGTTCCATTTGCATTCATAGGTATCTAAGCGAGCCTCCCACATAGGTTTATCATCTTTCCTCAGAGTAATCCTATTCCTCCGAGTGAAGGAATCATAACAGACTTTCCTAAAAGTTCCCAAGTTCTTTATGTCATAACATTCACCCATGTTTCCTCATCCAGGACACAGTCAATGTGGAAGTCTCCTATTCTTGCTTCAATGGATTCTTTTTCTTTGAAGATCTCTAATAATATGACATGTCGATGGTCATTCAGGGTTTCTTTCATCTTTAGCAATACTCTCTCTGATTCTTTCTGGGATTCTTCCATAACCTTAGTTTCTATATCTACCTTAGGGTTTTCCTGTCTCATGTTCATTCCTTCAAGCCAAGCAATCATTCTAGGGAAATCCAATACTTCATGGTCCATAGCTTTCCAATAAAGACAACTAGGTATTTTCCCAGGGCATTCCTTAGCAAGATGTCTCGGTCTTCTGCAACTGTAACAGAGGGTTAATCCTCTCTTTCTTTTAAATGATCCCCATCCCTTCTTGTACTATGCGCTAGGACCATAGTAGCTAACCTACAACAAATTATTTCTAGGATCCTGCATCCATTTGTTAGTCCAACTATTCTTTCTATGCATAGGTATAACATATCTTTCACTATTCCTATCATAACTACTCATATCAAATCTTCTTTCATCTAGTAGTGCCCTAGTTTTTAGGCTAGGACATAATCTATCAAACATACCTAGATCCATACTGTAGAAACACAAATTTCTACTTATCTTACTTCTACAGAGCACAAAACTTTCAGATCTAAAACTTTTCACTATTCTTACCTTTATCAGAGAACAGAGCTTGCATATCTTACCTCTTTCCTTCAGATATGACCTCTTTTTCTTGGCACAGAGCTTCACAAGTCTAGTAGAATGCTGTGCACTAGGGCACTAGATCTATGCACAAAGATTTCACAGTTTCAAGTCGAATATTTGTACAAAGCTTCTTCTTTCTTAGTTCCCAACAATCACAGTTTCAGATCTTGACAACGGAACCATTTTTTGGCACAGGGGAAAACCCAGGGTTCAACGCTACAACAACGCGCCAAAAAAATCCTTACTACTAGCCCTTTCGGCAACACCTGTGAAACAGATGAAATCTCACCCGAGGAAGGGGAAGGGGTGGTTGCAGGACTCTAGTGTCTGCAACCTTAGCTGGGACACATATCTGTGATTGTAATACTTAGTAGGGCACTTAACACTGTCAGTTCATCAATATTTAACCAATATCTATTTCGCAGATAAAATAGAGCATCGTAGCATTCACCCCGATCTAATGTATTTAATCTCTTAGCATAAGAAAATGGATCAAATCTAGCAGATTCAAGCACTAAGCACATTCACATAGGTCAGATCTAGCATCTAGGTTCATCATAAGCATAACACATAAATAGATCTATCTATTTATCTATATCAAGCACTTAGCAGATAACACACAAATACACCAACACATCACACAAAGTAGAGAAACACAACATATACGTGGTTCACCCCCACCCTGGGGCTACGTCCACCAACTCTTCTTCTTTATTAGCTTCTTCAATTAGATACATGCACAGAGCCACAAAATCCTTACTCCGCAGAAGACAGGAGATCTGTGCACCTCGCTAGATCCTCCTTCCTACACTACAACACAAAGCCTTCCACATCCTGTTACAACCACTTGCACTTAGCTCTATAAGTCCCTTGCAGTATGCACAAAGCATCTACAAACCATGCTTGCACTTAGCACACTTACAACTTACTATCGAACTCTTCTTACATTGCCTAGATCTCTATTTATACATTACAAAATAGGCCTAAGAATGGGTAAACCCATGGGCTGACATCCCATTCCTGTTACATAATCCCATAACCCAAAAAGGACCCAAAAAGGCATCGAGATCCCGCGATCTCTGCTTCGTCTTGCGCTCCACCTTCAACAGCCTGTCGAAGTCCCCAAAAATAGTTCAAACATGACCAAAATCCCTCAAACTTGGTCAAGGGCCAACACCAACCATCTGACATCATGGTGCATCTAGTGATTTTCCATGATGCCTTAAGCTCCTCCAATCTACTAGAGAAATTGGCCTTTTCATTTTGAATATTAGGCCCTCTCAACTCATCATAGGTAGGGGCTTTATACCCTAGGTCAATAATATAAACTGCATCAAACATGCGTTGATAGAATGGGTTGTCCTTGGAAATGTTAAATGGAATGTCACTCCACAGAAAACACTTACCCACAAGCTTGTCAACCTCTTACTTCTCCTTTATTTTAATAATTGACCCGATAGAAGGTTTTTCACCAGGTGTGGTTCTAGGAACAAAAAAATATGAGATCGTTAAGGGCATTGTGGAAGGTGAGGCTGAAGAAACACTATCACTTCCCCCCTCGGATCTTGCACCTCCTCCCCTTCCAAATCGAGCTTTCACAACTTCCCTAGTATCTCTGGTTATACTCAAATCATCAAGTGCTTTGTTGGAAATATGAATGATTTATGGGCTTGCCTTTGGGAAAATTTCCACTTCATGTCCCGAAATTTGTGCAAGGTGATATTTCAATCAGGTGATTCACCCCCTCATTTCCTTCCCACACAACTTGCATTTTAAACTTTGTCTATTAAAACCCCCCTCGATTTCACCATATTCACACATAGGGTCCAAATTTCTCGGCATTTTTAGTCTTCAAAGTACTAATTAAACCTAGGGCACAAAAATAAATTGAAAAAAAATAAAATCTACATTGAAGAATCCAAATACAAAAAAATTGCATAAAAACAAACAAATCTAGATTCTACCTAGATAGTATATCTCCCACGATCCACTAAAACTCAACTAAAAGAGGGAAAACTGATAGGCATTGCAAAACTTATCACAAATTTGAGAAAACAAAAAAATAAAGAGGTGGAAATTGTTACACATATATGCAAATACAACAACAACTGATGGGAATCAATCCCTCCTCCACAATAAATTGATGTTGGTTGATGCAAAAACTCTTTGTGGAAGGATATAGGTAAACTAATGGATAATGGAAAACCTATCAAAAATCTAAAAGGAAAACCAAAAGAAAATGGTAGAAATTGTTACCCGTACCTGCAAATTCACCCACAACTGAGGGGAATCAATCCCCACTCCATAATGAAATGGTGATGGAAAATGAAAACCCTCTCCTCATCATCATTGGCTCAATAAAAAAATGCTCTCCTCCTCCTTTGTTCTTGAGAGTCCAAACCCTTTGCTCTGTTTGCAAAAAGAGAGAGAAAAAAACAAATTTCCGCTTTATTTCAAGATTGTCGACGGGTTTATGAAATTTTGGATCGTGGCACGATTATATCAAGATATTTACGATAATATCACCCAAGGAAAATCGCGCGAAATTTCCGAGCGTGTTAGCACAAATTTCCACCCTCCAATTGAGTTGATATACCTGTTATAACATAGATGAAAACTTGTCTAATTCAAGGAGAAATAGCCCTAGATGTCATGGGAAAAACCCCTCTCCATTTGGTCTAGGCATTGCTAGCCTCTGGGGGGGAGTCCCTATGCACAATGAAGCTGCCTTGTGGCTGATTTAAGATCTGAAAACTCAAAAATCAACAAGTATATTTTCCTTGGACAACGTGTAAAGCAGTCCAAATCAGTGGAAAAAGTTGATCTAGCACACTTGGAGGGAACCTGCAGGGTTAGCACAATAATAATAGACTAGAAAAAGAAAAGAAAACTACTCAAAGGATTGATATTATCATAGTAAATAGTTCATAAATGACATATCAGATTTGTAAATTCACCACAATACCATCAAGACAAGTTCGAACAATAAGCACAAGCTTCTTTACTGATCCAGCTTTACAAGAGGGCTAGTTGTGCCACAATTGGTAAGATCAAAACTGATACAATGACTACTTTTATCAATGACATGCCAATAGACAAGAGAGAGAGAGAGAGAGAGAGAGAGAGAGAGAGAGAGAGAGAGAGTATGTTGCTCCTACTAAGAATCAACGAAATAACCTATGGAAAGCCTCCAATATATAGCTAGTGAGGGTGTATATATCAAGGAATTAAGAGGGAGGGATGCATGAGGAGGGTAAGAATAGAGTCTAAGTGGATGTGAGGAGGAGTAGTGAGATGAGTGAGTGTGAGTGCGATTTTAAATGTGCATGAATGAGTGAATAGCAAGCTAAGTGCATGAGAAGAGAGGCACATGGTATGCATGAGGAAATTCCACTGACAACTAGTTTGATTTGACTGAGACATTATGACAGTCAACTATCCATGTGTACACCTACACGAGAAACAAGAAGGAGAGTTAATGGAGAAAGGATGAGTGGAAAAAGCACCCAAGTCAACTAGAGAGTTGAGGTTCATTTGACTTAAGCATGATGGAGATAACTCTATTGAAATCATGTGACCCCCTTAATATTGGGAACATGCACCCTAACTTAGGTGGAATCCACATCTTTATGAGGAAATACCACATGTCGACCTCTAAGGATGCCACTTGGCACTGCATGGACGATGACTAGACCTGCTAAATATGGAGGTAGCTAAAAATAGAAACTCTAAAAATAGGACCCGCTAAAAATATAACCTCTAAAAATAGAGCCCTCTAAAAAAATGGTCGTCTAAAAACATACCCTCTAAAAATAAATTCCTGATCCTATTTTTAGAAAAACTATCCACATCACCCTGGATGACTGGGATGACACTGCCACATAAATAGTACCAAAAATAGAAAGTCGTTTGAATACCCTTGACTTCATACTCATTAATATCGTCTTTCCGCAAGGGATCCAAATATGCAATTAGAAATTTCATGTGGGCCTTGATGCTCAACTTGCTAAAAATACTAATATGGGTGACATCATCCGAAAAAAGGTCCAAATGCCTATGGATGCCTCAAGGATTAATATTGCACTCTCAGAATCTTTATCTGGGCCCTGGATCACAACCTGCCAAAAATAGCAAGTTCTTGCATGTCGCCCGAAAAAAGTGTCATCGGGCCTAGAATCCTGCAAGGACTTATACTATATTTTTTGAACTACCCCAAACTACCAGGATACCCACTCAAACCGTGCCTCCTAAAAAGTAGCAACACTTGTATGTATACATCTCTCTCTAAAAAATGCATGGAAACCGAGTAGACTGTGACTCTGAACTAAGCAACCATGCACTGATCATATACCTTCCTTGTGTGTAAACCAACCTCCTGCTCAACATAAGTGCTAAAACCCTGGGAAAATATCAGCATGCCAACAAAAGTGTTGCATGCTAGCTCTTAACCCTAAAGATTTTCAAGGGTGATAATCTAGGGTTTAACAATGGCGATTCGAGGGGACGGGATCCCCCTGTGGGATGTTGAGAACCATAAGAATATCTGTGTCCATATAATCAAAATAATGTCCTATGAGAACTCTATAAGATGTACCAATTATGCTCTGTGAACTGAGTAATGTGTACCAAAATACCTCTGTAACTATGTGGAAGGATACAAAGTCCCTGTAAGCTAATGACGAACAACCTATAATCTTACCTGTAGTAGAAAATCCTATCCAATGGGCCATGGAGTCAAAATATATAATCCTCCCACTGAAAGCTGAAAACCAAGGGGTCTGATCTGAATCTGCTACCTGCTACAACCTGATAATGTAGACTCCTCCTCGTGGTAAATGTGTTGATGTCAACACAAGGGAAAAAGTCACTTCATCAGATGTCAATAATGTAAACACCTATGAAGTGTGAAGGAACACCACCAATAATTTCAATGGGTCTTAGGGTACGAGCACAACCTAACACTATGAAAGATGTTTTGAAATTGAACAGTGGAAAGGATCATCCAATCACGACCCAATGATGCTCAACCTTGTTGGATGCAAAATAATTGCCAATGAGGCTAACAAATACTAAGGTGATCTACTTATGGGTCACTTGTAGATGATGTTTTTCAGGTCGATACAAGATGACCTGCTGAAAAAGAAGAGAAATGTTGTCTCTCTTCCCTCGGTGCGAAGTGATGACTGAAGAAGATCAAGATGAATAAACTGGGTACCATATACCTATGCTAGATGGGGGGTGGGTGGGGGGGGGAATTGAATCAAAGTGGAAGTGGAAGACTGAATGATAAGAGATTAGGAGATAAGATATAAGATGAATCAAGACACTCATATGTCTCCTCAAACTACCCATCCTAAAGGCTCAATACTTCGAGGACCATGAAAAATGGAATCCCCATCCAGGCTCACTCTAATGATAGACACAAAAGGTCGGCATGCGTAAGATAGACATTGAAATTTTGACCCAGGAATAACAGCTACGGATAACCATTTATTTAGGAAAAGGAAAGATGCACAAGACTCAACCACATGCTGATATGACTAGGAAATAATCAGCGACACTTATGCAAAGACTGAAGTAGATAACCAAAGAGAAAATACATTGCAAGGAAAATGTAGATTGTTGTCCTAATACTATAAAAAATTGTCAAGAATGAAATATTCAAAAGACAATGCTGAAAGGAAAGACAACTACCCTAAACCCAAAATTTTTACCTCCAAGCTACCATGATTAAATCATCATACTCAAAGGACCAATGTAACCATGCAACCAGATGATCAGTCCGACGAGAAAGGTTATCACGGTCAACCTTCCAAGGGGACCAACCATGAAATATCATATGACCCAAAGTCTCCTTGAAGTACTTGTTGGTGAATCCATAACTAAAGGGTGTCAGTTGACTAAAGGCTGCTTGGGACTTAGAAGATGGTATTCCAATGGTAACAAGCATGAATGCATGAGAACCGAAACTTTTTGCATCTACCTGTTGAAATACCTCGGTCATTCTAAACTCAACTGGGTCACGATGAACTCTGATATCCAAGAACTGATCAATCTCAATATCTTGAAGAGCGAAGAAAAACTTCGGGATGGAAAATAGTAAGCAAAGTGTAAGGGACATCATCCTTCAGTTGAGCCATAAGTGGCTCCTCATGCTGTAATGGTATTGCATCAAGATGCTCCTGAACCACTGCTATGATAGGAAAGGATGAATCCTCTTCTAAGATGGGCACAGATGCAATCCCCTATTTACTAATGTCTACTTGGTTAACATGTGGTTCCTCCTCTTGAAACTTTTCATACTCTTGAAGTTTTTCATCTTTGATAATGGGAGGAACCAATGAACACTCTAGAGTAATCACATCTTCACCTTCATCTTCTTGGAACTCAGCTTGTGACTCAATTGGTGCAGCCATTGGTTCCATATCATCTAAAACTGGGCTATCACCCTCTTGTTTATCTCTAGGAACTTCACACGGTGCAAGTTGTGGTTCATCTTCAATAACACAGACTTATTTCACTTCTGTAAGAACCAATGGTTGGATATCATCAAGTGGAGTTACCTTCACTAGTTGGTATGGGACATGGATCGAAGGGATTTCACAAGATGCAAGATGATTTCTTTCTAACTTGATATCAATAGCTTGCGCTTCCTCTAAATTTTGAGGGTCTTCATTCCTGAGAAAAACACCAAAAATACCATCAAATGCCTCAAGATAAGGAATTAGATTGTAAAATTTGGGAAAACAAGTGTTAAATTGGAAAATAGTTTCACTTTCATGCTTTTTAATAACTGAAAAAAATGTGCAAAACAAGAAAATGTCCCGTGTATTTTCCCATCTGTCGATGAATTTCTCCTGCAAGGAATCCCATCCATCAATTGAAGCTTGATGAAGGGATTTTTACCATGCTCGTCCCTCCCCCTCAAGGGTCAACACAAAAATACTCATCACCACATCCTCATGTTCCACATTAAATTCCCACACTACTTGTAAAAATTTATCCAAGTGATCTTTAACTAATTCTCCCAACCTCCCTGCCAACAAAGGTATGTGTTTAATCCATTTATGTGTAGGAAAGTCATGAGGATAATATGAGAATGCAAAAAAACTTAGTGGTTCAAAGGAAGAAAATATCCGCCTTACTGGTGGCCTCACAACTACATCCATATTGTTAGTCTCGGATAGAAAAAAGCACAGTAACTACCCTACTAGCTTGAGATGAAAATAAAACTAAAGATGAAGATGTCAAAAATGCACTCACCATAGTGTTCGTTAAAAATAACCTACCAAAGAACTCAATATGCTTTTCAACTTCGAGAAGAGTTCTGGAAAAAGAAAAGTCTTGTTCCAGAAAAAGATATTAAAGTTTGTTGAAGCTCGGAACTTGACCTTGTGAGGGAATCAAAACCAAAAGATATTCTTGTGTAAGTCCCATGTGGAGTTGTCCCTGGATACTGTGGAGTCGTCGGGTGAATTAGAATAAATAAATAAATTAGAGTAAAAACTCATTTATGTCATTGTTTACCAAGGCTGGTGTTCCTCGGCAACGACACAAATTTGTTAGCACAAATTTCTACCCTCCAATTGAGCTGATATACCTGTTATAACAATGATGAAAACTTGGCTAATTCAAGGACAAATAGCCCTATATGTCACGGGATAAACCCCTCTATATTCGGGCTAGTCCATGCTAGCCTCTGGGGGAGTCCCTAGGAACAATGAAGCGCCCTTGTGGTTGATTTAAGGTCTGAAAAATAAAAAATCAGCGAGTTGTTGTTCCTCGGACAGTGAGTAAAGCAGTCCAAAATGGTGGAAATAGTTGATCTAGCACACTTGGAGGGAACCTGCAGGGTTAGCACAATGATAATAGACTGGAAAAAGAAAAGAAAACTACTCAAAGGATTGATACCATCACAATAAATAGTTTAGAAATGAAATATCAGATTTGCAAATTCACCACAATACCGTCAAGAAGAGAGGTTTGAACAATAAACACAAGCTTATTTATTGATCCATCTTTATAAGAGGGTTGGTTGTGCCATAGTTGGCAAGATCACAATCGGTACAATGACTACTTTCCTCAATGACACGCCAATAGAAAAGGGAGAGAGAGAGAGAGAGAGAGAGAGAAGAATGAGAGAGACACTACGTTGGTCCTGCAAAGAACTGACGAAATAACCTATGGAAAGCCTCCAATATATAGCTAGTGAGGGTGCATATCTCAAGGAGTTAAGAGGGATGCATGAGGAGGGTAAGAATAGAGTCTAACTGGATGTATGGAGGAGTAGTGATATGAGTGAGTGTGAGTGTGAGTTTGAATGCACATGAATGAATGAATGATGAGCTAAGTGCGTGAGAAGAGGGGTGAAGTGAGGTGCATGGTATGCATGAGGAAATTCAATTGACAACTAGTTTGAGTTGATTGAGACATGATTCTAGTCAACTATCCATGTGTACAACTACATGAGAGAGAAGGCTAGTTAATAGCGAAAGGATGAGTGGAAGTGAGAGTGGAAAAAACACCCAAGTCAACTAGAGAGTGGAGGTTCATTTTACTTAAGCATGATGGAGATAACTCTAGTGAACTCACGCGACCCCCCTAATATTAGGAAAAAGAACCCAATATTAGGTGGATGCCACATCTGTCTGAGGAAATGCCACATGTCGACCTCTAAGGATGGCACTTGGCACTACATGGACGATGACTAGACTTGCTAAATACAACGGTAGCTAAAACTAGAACCTATAAAAATAGCACCTGTTATAGCACAAGTTATAGGTTGGGCAAAGCCTGACCCAACCACAAATCAAGTGCTACAACTTGGGAATCCTACACCCAATGTCACCTTGATGTAGGTACTGCACTTCAAGGGTGACTAGATCACTCTAGGGAGGCGATCCCGGTGACCCTAGGGGGATTGATATGGAGATGGAGGGAAATGGACGTGAATCCCCTACAGTTCAAGTGTAAGTGGAGTGAAATGTGTGAAAATAACTCTTAGGAAGGTCCAATGGTTTCCAAGTGAGTTGAGTAACCTGCAAATGGTGAAATACCTGCCCGAGACACAAGAAAAGACACTTTGCAATGATGTATGTTAGTTGGAACATCAAGTTAATCTTGTTGTCCCTAATTTTCAGCAATAGATAACAGTGTATATCTGAAATAATATAGTACTATAATATGCTCAATAAATGCTAGAGATCAAGTGGAAAATGCAAGAGAAAGACTAGTAAATGACTAGCTAAACTCAAGATGAAAGACCAATATCCTAGCAATAAAGGCAAGGCTGTTGTAAAAACTTGTCTACATCAAATTATATCAGCCTTATGTCTACAACATTCAATGTATTACAAAAATAAAACCAGCCACATAAATCCCCTCAAACTTTTCCAAAAAGTGCGCTAGACCAAGGAGAATAAGTGTGCAAACTTTGAGCAAAAACCAATGGTTGATAAGGGAGTTACTCAAGCAAATGAGTGAGGGTTTCTGCAGTTCTAATGGCTGAAGATGTAATTTGTAACAGAAGAAAGAAGTAGTGGGAGATAGGGGATGCCCTAGTAGGAGAAGACTCCTCTCAATGAGGCAAACCAACTTCAAGCAAGAAACCTTTCGAAAGATCAAAATTTGTGTTTCCCAAGAAAATGATTTTATATATCCAATGCAAAAGAGTATGAATAGTTCCTTTACTATTGGTTTAATGGAGTCAAATAATGTAAGAGCTATAGAAGCTACCTCCTTGGGGGTGTAATCCCTTTTACTTCCCAAGGCAAGTTTCTTTAGCTAGGGTTTAAGCTAAGAGGGTGTATGCCCTTATACTTCTCTTAGCAAAACCTTGTATAATCAATGAGATGAAGTATAAAATGATGAAGACTAGGGTGGGGGTGTATGCCCTTATACTTCCCACCTAGGTCCTAGCACAAAAATCCTTGACTTGAAAAATTGATCATAATAGTAAAAGACCATACCAAGATCAAGAGAGATGCCAAGATAATCCACCATAAAAGCTAGAAAAACATCATCCAAGGCTAGCGCCTCACTCCTCCATCAATCATTCATCGATATTTCCATAAACAAGTGCACAAGAGACAAGAAGAGCCAAGTGTAGTGAAAATTTCAGATCAAGTCCTCTCACAATGACGGAGAGTTATGTTTCAAATGAGATCTTATGATATCTATTTATACAAAATGTAGCTAACATAGTTTGTCCACATACTTTAGGGTAAAACACAAGATTAGGGGTTAACAACCCTAATCTCGCCCCTTTTACAAAATAATATTAAACAATTCTTTTAAAAATACACTTTTGCACAAATAAAACCCTAATTTAGAAGGACATCACCCCTTTAGGGGACATTTTGGCATTAGGAGCAAGTCATTGGTGTAGGAGGAGGGTGTCTAGGTTTTCCAAAGCCACGTGTCAAGCATCCAAATGTCTTCCTTCAAGGTCAAGAAATCAAACCCCTCAAAACATCCAAGTGCCAAAGAATATCATCTCACCACCATGCCCTAGCCCCCCACACATGACGTCACACTCAAAAAGAGTATGTTTTTCCCCTCCTGGGAAAATCGTTTAGAAAGTGAGAGCTAGGCTATGTTTTCCAAGTCATCATCAAGGCCTTCCAAGTCTGATCTTTCTCATTCGACATGCAGGCCCCTGATATCCAACCTGTGGGCTTGGAGCCCCATGGAAACCCAAACTAGGCTTGTTCTACCAAAACTGTCCACCAACTAGGTCCTGCAAAGACAAATGAGAACGCCCCCCAAGGATCTCAGGTCATAACATCATGATAAGTGAATCCAATCAATAAATAATCCATCTAAGCATGTGCATCAAATATCACTATATCAAACAATTAACAACTCAAAGACACTATGAGACTCGTCAAGCTTGAATATGGGAGTTGTTGTTCCAGAGTCTGTACTTAAGGCTTGAAAGTACAGGGTCTAGGCATCTGAAAGTGAGTAATAGATAAAAATGGGAAGTATCAACCTTCGGGAAAGGAAGCTAAGGCTGATTTCTAAGTTGTCTCTATCTCACTTCCAAACATTCCTGGATTCTTATATCACGTTCAATTGTGGCCCATGAGCGTTCGAGTTCTACCCGGGTGATGGCAGTTTTAAGTATGGTGTCAAAAAGGTTCAAAGTGATGCTAGTTTGATCTGATAGGTTGGGTTCAATGTTGGGTTGTCTTGCAATGGGCACAGTTAGGGAGGAACAAAAATTGGAAATAAAGTTCAAGGTTTAAAATGCTACTTCAATTTTTTGACTGTATAAAAGAGAATTTTTGAATCCGATGTTAAAGGTAGAACACAAACCAAAGGCCTTCTCTCGTAGCTGAGTTAACTTTTTAAAGAATCATGTATGAAATGTGAGAAAACATTAAGCTGTCGACAATGCGAGGCTCCCATCAAAGGATAATCTCACCCTGTAAACAAAAGAAGAAAAAGGCAAGAAGAAAAATGACAAAGCATAAAATATAGAGATCTAAAAAGTTCACAGGTCTTGTACCTGTTGATAGACGATACAGAGGAAAAAATGCAAGCGATTAGATGACTAAAAAGTTGGTCACCACAGTAGAAGTTGTACTAAATTGCAGCTAAGCATTCATCATAAATATATATGCGAAATGAAATTTAATATAAGATAACAGAGAAAACAAAACTCATAACTCAGTCTTCACAAAATCAGGAATCTTCGGATTGCTTTGTATTAATTTTCAAAAGGAAAAAAGTCTCTATTACAATCGTCCAAGAAAGGTCCCCCCCTTTGTTCTCACTTCAAAATGCATATTTATACAAACTTCTAAACATTCGTATTTCAATCGTTCTAGAAGTATTCGGTTACAAAATGGGAAATTTAAGTGTTTCACTTCTTTGTCTTTGTCCTCCTTCATGCGGGTAGAGCGCCTTCCTTTCTTTACTCTTCTTTCCCCAGAAATAGAACAAAATAACACTTGTCATCATTTGATGCCAGCCACCTGCCCTTTTGCCTGCCTAATGCAATTGACACACTTTTCGATCAATTGGGATATCAACTTTGAAGGATTTGTTTGGTTGTTTGCCTCAAAAGTGTAACAATCCTTCACTAACTGTGGAAACCTTTCTCCTACTTGTCGGTCTTCAGTGATGATAGAACATAACTGTACACTTGGTTTTATTAACCATTTATCCACTTGGACGATATCAATATGGCTTATCTGTGATATTTTAGCCTGCTCTTTTTCCTCATTCTCCTTGATATCGAGCAGGTGCTTGGCTATATCTATCTAGCCCAGTGTCCCAATGCCCTTTAGAGATCCGACGAAATATTGGTTGGTTGTAGAAAAATCCCCCAACATCCCTGCTATCTGAGTGGCAAATTCCTCCTTTTTCACGGCCTTCCCATCGGCTAGGATTTTGAATTTTTTGGCTACTTTGCCTGCTTCTCGGTAAAGCTCTTGCTTCACAACGACCTTTCTCTTCTTATCGAAGAAAAATTCATTCGGAGGCAACTCTTCTACAGTAATGGGCATTAGTTCTTCGTTGAAAATCCATCCCACGTCGGGGGTCCCCTTTGTGAACTATAGGGGAGTTATAGAAGCAATGGGTCTGTCGATTTCTTTGGATGGTTTCTCTAGGATAACAACCATGTCTGGATTTCTTGATGGGTTGGGGATCTCAGCTTCCTGTTTCGGGCTACCGGTTTCCTCTGTCTTTTCCTGATTTTCCTCCCAGTTAGGACCTAAATCTTTTGAGCCCTTGGCTTCTGTTTGTTGTATATCTATAGTTTGTGGGTTCTTACCCTGTAAAACTAGGGGAAGGAAGCTCCACCGATGTTCCTAAAATTTGAATAAATCGGCCATATCCCTGGGCGACAGGGCTTGAATATAACTTAGGACCTCAACATAGGATCTCGCACCTCGGAAGATGTCGTCATGAGGCGAATGCTCATGTTCGTATCTTTTCAGGCCACAATTCGCCATGTGATTACTCATGACCTTATGTGGGTCATGTTTATTAAACTCGATGTTGACCAATTTAAATTCCTCCAAGGCCGTAGCCTCGGCTTTGGCGTGTCCAAAATCTAATAAAGAATATGTATTAAAATGAATGGGGAAGGGTGGCCATACCTTCTTCGAAAAACCTTTGAGCTCTTTGCTTATGCCACCGAGCACGGTTTGCCTGGCAATTTCACGACATACCAGCTTATCCGGCACGAATAGTGGTAGAGCATATGGGGGAACATAGGTGCCAAAAACCCTTATGTATGAAAACTCCGCTTCTACATACCAGTCAACCACACTACTCAAGTTGGCCGCGATGCTATCTGAAATCCTAGGAGGTGGGTTACCGAAGATGGAGACATGCATCGGTACCATTACCCAGTTGAAAATATCGTATATGAACTCTTTGGCCTTGTCCTCCCAAAGTTTCGAGTGATAGACATGAATAGGATCAACATTAGATAGATTCCAGCTCCATCTCATTAGAGGGAAAGGCATCATGAAACAAATAGCATCCATGATGTAGGCAGACATAAAAAATGAAGCTGCTTTCCCACTCGACTTCTGCTCTCGATATTCGGTAATTTGACTGGTTAGACTGTCTGACAACAGTTTGTCCCAGTCGAAAGAACAACCTTCAGTGACTGTATGAATCAGAGGCACCCACAGGAGGAAAAAGTGTGTGGTGTCTTCCCCCCCATACAACCTACAGGCCATCATTGCTATATACCTGAATTGCGGTTCTAAGGAGGAGATTGAATAAATTCCATTACTATCTGCGGTTCTAGTGAGGAGATTGAAACCCAATCCTTGATCAGATCAGACAAGTTTCTTCCATATTTCTCACATGCCTTCCCCTTGAAACCTTCCAGAAACTCGGCATTGTACGCGAATTTTGGTGTGGGTGACAACTGATACATTGCCTGCAAATGTTCTAGTCTAAAAGTCCCAATCGTCACCTTCTACTCACTGATAATAGTCCTGGTAAGGATATCCACATGTTCTTGTGCATCTCTTCTTGAATGACGATTTTTTATTTGGTGGCGAAATCATCCTTCTCGTTATCACTGGAATCATCTAAACAATTCATCGATTCAGACTGAAGAATGTCGAAGATGTATGTCCAGGTTTTGACAGTATCAATACTTCGGGGTCAAGTATCGGAAACAACATCTGAGCCCTGACCTGAACTCTTGGAAACCGCCTTGGATTCTTTTCGTGGAGCCATGATAGAGAAATCTATACTCAAATCTCCTGTAGTAAGAATTGTAACTACAGACAGAAGTTATCCTGATGAAAAAGCTTTGTGCACAAAATAGAAATAAAATTGAAATAATGAAAGAAACTCCCTTGCTTTGATATTTCAACTTTGCATGAGTCCTTGCTGATAGAACGGTCAAGTCGTTTAATGGAAATATTTAGGCGTGAAACAAGATCTTATTTTCCTTTAACTCATCAAGATTAAAATCAATGCCATAAATGTTTAAAAGATTTGTGATAATAAAGAAATGCGGAAACATTCAAAAATCTCATCCGTAGGCTGTGTATGTTAAAGGTCCTTTAAGGCATTAATTAATTCAGTTAAGTCCCTTCAATTTTGTACTTTCATCCCTTGAAACCTCTTTTCGACGTTCGCCATCTCAGATGATTTCGTTCCTAGTCTTGGACTCCAAAATACCTGAAATCGCGATGGCGCGATTTAGCCTTTTACCCACGATGTTGCCCAAGATTTTAGTTAATCCATGTCTAAATAAGGAAATCAAAACTTCGTGGATCGGAGTCGCGAATATGCGGCTTTTGGAGGGAGCGATCACCAAGTAGCGAAAGCACGATAATGTTTAAGCAAGGTTTAAAGGATTTACTCTTGACACTAACCGAGGTAACCTTTGGAACCGTTTCGCGACTTTGCATATCGGAGTTTGAAAACCATGTGGCTTGTAACTCTCGAAGTGCGATAGCATGAGGTAATAAAAGTGATAAACTCACTTAACGGTTAAGTGACGGTTATTTAGAACTATAATGGCCATCGCCACTTCGCATGTCGGGGTATTGAGGCTTTTAGTGGGTAAAGATCATAAAGTAAAAGACAGCCTGAAAACCAACTTTTGATTTTAAGAATTATATTTCAACCACTTGGAAAAGGCAGCTCCAACATAGGCTCCAACTAGGGATCCCATCTTTCTATGGGATGGGAAGAATAGTAGACCACCTGGCTGTATTGGGTAAATGGAGTCATTGGTTTCTTTCTGCAAAACTTGTTTTAGGAAGGGGATACATAGGGAAAAAAGAGATTTCGTCTTTACTTCTGAAAATCTTTTCAAAATTCAATTGCATTCTAAACTCAGCTGCAGCCCTTTCGATGAATTTCTCCTTCTCGATACTGAATTTAGGTCTGCTTTAAGATAATCAAAACAGTCCTAGGAAATTCAACAGATCTTGTGGATTTTGTCTTGCATCAAACAAAGTAAATTCCATGCTTTTAATTGGGAAGTCCTGTCTGAACTTGGGATGCAGATCTGGTTTCGAAAAGGCTGATTACCAGAGTAGAGTGAAATTTATGTATGACAGCCTTACAGATATCTTAGATATTGCTTCACTGTCAGCAAGCATGTTTAGTACCCCGGTGAAGTTATCTGACCCTTTTTACTGAATTTCCTTTCACCACTTGGAATCATAATTATGCATTTAAATGCTGAGATGAGGGAAATCATTTATGAATTTCCTTTCATCTCCTTGGACTATATGGGGGAAATCAAATGTGAATTTCCTTTCAACATATGTCTTATATTTTACTTTTTAAAGCACGAAGTGGGGGCAATCAGTTTGTATAAGGTATACCGGGGATGATATCTATGTAATATTCGCAGTGGAGGTCTATCAACTTGCTTTGATTACTCGAGACCAACCTTCTCTTAACTTTCAAAACACCTTATCCCATAGGAAAAATGGGAAAAATTACTTCCAGGGGTCTTCCTTTGAGCAAGCCTCAATCCTTCGAAAACTATTAAAAAACCTAGAAGAGTCAGGATCAACCTATGCATAACTTTGTTTAGTAGGAGACTGAGGAATTATGAGGGCTGGCTTACTTTCTAAGATCTGTTTTCCAGCTTCCAAAGCTAAAACGTAACCTCTTCTCCCTCTGTGGGAACCCCAAAAAGGTGTTTTTTTTTTTAAGAAGGTAAATCCGAGGACAGAAAAAGGGCGATGAAGAAAGGTCTGGAATTTGAAATACAGGGGTCATGGATTAAACCCGACTCTTGGAACCTTTTCTTGGAGACTCTTTACTCTCTTTGCTTATTTTAATTACCTCTTATCTTTATCTAGGTGAAACTTTTAGGACCCAAAGTAAGAAGTCGTTATTTTAATGACATATCAAGCGAAAACATCATACTTATGAGACTGTCATGGAACTTTAGCAACATTCGTTTGAAATATAGACATCTCTGGAATTCGTACCTTTTCCTTACCATTTCATTCTCTTCTAAAATAACAAAAAAAAAATTCTATCACCTGTTTTCAGTGAATTGATTCTCTGATATATGAACGTTTGTTTATTCCTTTCGCTCGTTAGGGCTGCAAGCCGGGATCCTGTAAGGGAACAACACGAAGAGTATCAGGGATTTAAAAGAACTAAATGCGTTGAAAATTTTGTATCTCTACTTCTAGAAAAACATTGACCTATTTTATTTTTGATGAAAGTAGACTTACCAAAGAAAAATTATGAAATAAAAAGAAAACACAAACTGACATATATAGTGGAAATTTTGGAAACCATTTATTTCATATAGTGCTTTAAATAACGCTCCTTGATAGGGGCGTTGAGGATTTTACCGTCCAAATTCTCTAATAGAAATGAATTTTTCCCTTCAGGAGATATGACTTTGAACGGTCCGTACCAGATATGATCAAATTTACCATGTTTTTCCGAGTCTTCCTTCCTAGCACCCCATTTCAAAACTGAATCACTGGGGAGAAATTCTATGTCCTTGGCCTTACGATCGAATAACGCTTTCATGTTGTCCTGGTATTTCTTCCTTTCGTCCACTTCGGCCCTATGTTGTTGAACTTCAATCAACTGGTTTATTCTTCTTGTGACATAATTTGGTTCTTCTTTCTCATCTTGCCAAATTTTCATTATGGGAAGTGCTAGATTTATAGGTAATACTACGTCAGTCCCGTATACCATTTGGAAAGGAGAAGTGCCGATAGATTTTTTTGTACCTATCCAATTCGCCGATAAAGCCTATTTCAAATGCACATGCCAAGATTTTTTTTTTTCTCTCAACACTTTCTTAATTATAGTGATTAGACTCTTGTTTGAAGACTCGACTAGCCCATTTCCTTGGGGGTAATATGTCGTGGAATGACCAAGCAGGATATTGTACTTTTGGCAAAAGCTGACCATAGCCATAGATTTAAATGTCTGGGCGTTATCTGTGACTATCTTTCAAGGGCAGCCGAATCTAGACAAAATGTTCTCTTCTAGGAAATCCATTACCACCGAATGTGTTGCCTTTCTAGTTGGAATAGCCTCCACCCATTTGGTGAAGTAATCTGTAGCAATCAGGATCCATTTATGTTGAGCGCTGGAATGAGGGTTAATTTCTCCTATAAAATCCAATCCCCATTGTTGAAAAGGGGCTTTCATTTTGATCGAAACCAATGGTAGCGCTGGGAGTTTCTGCTTGCCTGCGAACAATTGGCAAGGGTTACAGGATTTGACTTTGGCATCGACGTCTAAGAATAGTTTGGGCCAATAATATCCTTCCCTCAGGATCTTATAAGTTGTTTCCCTCCATTCGTGATGTCCTTTGCACATTCCTTCGTGAAATTCGTTTATGACCTTCCCTATTTCTGATTCAACTAAACAAACCAACAGGAAGCCTAGTGGGTCTTTCCAATACAATTTCCTTTGGGATATATAGTACTTTACCGCATGCAGCTTCACCATCCTGGCTTTAGATGGAGATAAGTCACTCGGGCATTTCAAGGTTAGCAGGTAGGACACTATGTCTTTATACCAATCCGATGAGGCAAACTTCTCTTTGATTTTGATTGCAGTTATTTTATCATCGAGCTCGTTCATGTCCACACACTCTTCACATCCCTATAGGCCATTTATTCTGAGGGCTATAAAATTTGATTCAGCTAAGAGCTTAGCCAAATCTTGTCCTTTTACTAGTTTCGTCGATTTTATCTCCAAGTCGAATTCTTGAATTTTAGCAAGCCACCGTCCCCTTTTCCCATCATTGTTGGACTGAACGAAAATGTCTTTTACAGAAATGGTGGGTACGTACGCAATTACCTTGGAATGTAACACATAGGTTTTGAAAGCCTTTAACGCCTTCACCATAGAATATGCTTGATTTTCCATTATATCGTATCTGAGTTCAGTGTCTCTAAGACTTTTACTAAAAAAGGCTATTGGTTGCTCGAAACCTTCTTCATTTTTCTGGAGGAGTACCACGGCAAGTGTGTGTTCGGAGGCGAACGAGAAAATCAGAAAATCTTTTAGATAATCAGGGCTTTCCAGTACGGGTGCCTCACTTATAACCTTCTTGATGCATGCAAATGATGCTTTGGCGTCTGCTGTCCATTTCACTTCGTTGTTCTTCTTTATCATATCTGTGATCAACTTCACGATTTCAACAAAGTTTGGGATAAATCTCCTCAAAAAATTTATTTTTCCTAAGAATGATTGAATCTCTTTTACATTCTTAGGGATATTTATGGTGTCTATAGATTCAACCCTCTTAGGATCAATTTTAATTCTATCTCGAGACACAATATGGCCCAAGAGTTTACCTTCTTGCATAGAAAAGTGACACTTTTGGGGGTTTAAGGACAAACCAAACCTGCAACATTTCTCAAATGTCTGCTTGAGATGTATCAGATGATCTTCATCAGATTTAGAAAAAATGGTCAGATCATCAAGATAGATAACCACGAATTTGTCCCTTTCGCCGATGAAAGCGATATCCATAGCATGTTGGAAAGTAGCACCTGCATTCATTAAACCAAAAGGAATCTTGTCATACATAAATGTACCCCAAGGGGTGGGAAGGCTATTTTTTCTTTATCGTGCTCATTGACAGCAATTTGATTGTACCCAGAAAACCTGTTGATCATCGACATCCTATTTTCCCCAACTACCTTTTCTAAAATGTGATCCATTTTGGGTAGAGGGTAATTATCTTTGAGGGAGGACTTATTTATATTTCTAAAATAAACACACAGTCAGATCTCCCCACTTTTCTTTCTAACCGGGACTAGGTTTTCTACCCAGTCGGAGTATCTCAGTGGTACGATTATTTTTGCATTTAGGAGATTTTTGACTTCTCTTTCGACCACGGGCAATAAAATAGGATTGATTTGTCTAAGTTTTTGTCTAAAAGGTTTGACACCAGGCTTTAGGGGTATCTTGTGTTCAATCACAGTGGTGTCATAGGTTCTCATCTCTTCATACAACCAAGCGAAAACGTCTTTATACTTCTTGAGTAGATCAACATATTTACTTTTTGTCTCAAGAGGGAGATACTTTGATATTTTTACTATCCTAGGCTCCTCTTTGGTCCCTATGTCGTAGTCTTCAACCTCTTTTGGTTGGGCTTGCAAAGTACATTTTAAGGGCATATCATTTTTTTCGAACAGTCTCTCTAGAGGGATTAGTCCCTTTGGAATCTGATTGTTCTTTAAAACCAGCTTGCGATGATTAGCGAACTTTTCCTGGAACCCCTGGGGATCCTCTCCCTTTTGCATGATCCATGTGTGGTCGTTTTGGTTTTTTTGGTCAATGTGAGTTTCAGCGAAGTCATCCACCATTTCGAGGAACTTTTTGATTTGTTTGTCATACTTAAACACTTGCTAGTGTTGGATGTTGTTTGGTATGGAAGGTCTGTTCCTCATTTCTATGTGGTACCTTAGTTTGAAAGTTGTAGTGGGGGGAAACATTGAGGCTGCATTGGCTAATGAATCGGCTTGTAGGTTTCCAGCGTGTGGGATGAAATGAAAATTTACCAACGAGAAGAAATTTTCTATTAAATCCCAGGCGCAATTCCTGTAATATCTCAATCTTGGGATTTTGGCCTGGTATTGCCAATTTATCTGTTTCACTATCAACTCTGCATCTCCGTAGACTTCCAAGTTCTTTATGTTTAGCTTCTTGGCAGCTTCCAACCCTAAGATTAGAGCCTCATACTCACATACGTTATTGGTTTAGTCTATATCCCACTGAAACCTGTAAGAGAAAGGAATAACAAATTCATTTTCAGGTGCTACAAACAGTACTCCGACACCTGCTCCTTCATATGAGAAAGCACCGTCAATTTTTTTTTTCCAAATTCTAGTGCTATGCATATTTTCATCTATCTTTCCTGATTCATTTTCATCTATGTAATTATCTTTTGTACAGCTATTTACACCATCAACAAAAGACAAAATACAATTCCCTAGATCTTGATCGACAACATAAATAGGATAATTGTTAGGATTCTGTGGGTCGCTCACTGTGTATGCTAGCCTCGTTTCCCTGTATAGACGAGTAAATTGTCCACCAAACAAAGGAACTATGGTGTAGGTCATGTCTAGTTGAAGAGACCCCCCAAGTTTGGCTCCCCACGACCTATATAGTAACAAGCCATACTTCGGGGGTGTATCGGCGATAACTACATCCATCAGGACACTTTTCACCGAAACCTATGCAAGAGTGACTACTAAATCATTTATCATACCCATGCACTTAACTCTCCTTGAATCGAAAGAGTAGAGATATCCATAAGGCCTGGTGATCTTGAGGCCTACTCTGTCCATAATAGACTTGGCCATCACATTATGTGGGGCTCCAGAGTCTAGCATGCAGTTATGCAGCAGTCGATCATGCACATTCAGGGTAATATAGAAGGGAGCGACGGTGTCTCTGGCACCCTCAAAATGTGGACCAAAAGTGATATTAGGCTTAGCATATTCCAAGTTTATCACATCAGAGTGACTTTCCAGATCCTAAAAATCTATCATTTTTGTTATCTGCTTTCGATACACATGATTCTTTGCTAATTCGACCACAGGGATTGGTATTTTGATCTTATTTATCTCATTTTCAAGGCTGAAACCTCCCCCACCTTTGTCTGTTTCTCTGGTTGAAACCTCAGACTCCTTCTTTTCTAACTTATTTGTTTGTGCTGATTTATTTTCCATGATTTTCTTTACCGGTGTATGTTTTTCAGTTGTCTTAGTTTTCTTTGCTTGGGTCTCAGCCTCCTTTACTTTGGGATTCTGTGAATCTACCCCTTTTATTTTTCTATTAGGTATCTCAGTCTCTTTTGGAGTAGGCTCACATATTTCACCTCTAGGAATAATTTTCTTGGGTTGAGGAGTAGACACAAGTTTATTTTTAGGCCTCAAGTTGTACTTATGTTGGACCTGAGCCATTATAGAATCAATCATTTCTTGATAGATAGAAACATTAGTGTTGTTCATGTCATCATCTTTATTTGACGGTTGCTTTGTGTTCAAGGAATTCTTGTAATATTCTTTAGTTAAATGAGGTTGTGTGCAGTCGTCACCCAAATTGTTTACGTCTTCTTCTAGATCCTCGAAATATTGCAGGTCATTTCCTCCTATAAAATTTTCATTTTTTAAAGGAGTTTGAATTTTCTGGTCTTCATTTTTAATCTGTCTTTGTTGATTTTGAGGGTTGGGGTTTCTTTTGAATTCCCTCTTAACGAATGGATCTTCCTTGGATTGATCTAGCTCCATTCTGGAAATCTTATTTGATAGCTCTTTAATTATCCTAGCCATATCATCCATTTTATCATCTGAGGATCTACTAGGCCCTGAGGGTCCCGCTTGTTCCCTAAAATGTTTGGTTTCTCAGTTTCCCATTTCTACTTTTGTTTTTAATTTGCCAAAAGCCATCATGTTAGATTCGATCTCTACGGCGTCATCTTGCATTCGGGTCAGGGTAGCCCCTCTCCTTTCTCTCAACATAAGTGGGAAATCGAGTTCGAAGGCTCCCGCAAAGGTTACCTTGGCTGCAGGTTGGGATGGTTTAACTTCGACTGGGATCTTATTATATAACTTGTTAAACCTTTGAATGAATTCCATAACAGTTTCCAATTTTTTTTTCTTTAAAGACCCGAACTTGGTCAAATAGTACAAATGGTGTTTTGTTTCACCCCATTGTCTAAGAAAAGAGTCTTCTAGGGCATCATAGGATAATATCGAACCTGCGGGTAGAATTCAAAACCAGGTTCGTACCTATCCTTCAAAAGTCTAAACAAATAACCTCGAATATACGTCTTCATGTTCAATACCTAGGATATCTGCGAACTGATAAAAGAAATTTATATGTTCGGCCATGGTCAGGTCCCCTTTCCCTATAAATTTAGGTAAGTTTTTCATGTAGTTTTCAGGAAGGTCGTGAAGAGGGATAGGCAGGACAAGAGGCGTATATCTGGCAGCTACTTTAGCGAAAACTATGGGAGGCAAGGTCGGCCCTTGGCCCGCCCCTCCTCCTCCTAGAGGCCCCCCTCCTCCTCCTCCTGGAGCCCCTCCACCTCCTCCTCCTAAAACCCCTCCACCTCCCCCTCCGGCGGCCGCCATCGATACTATTGGATAGGAAAATGATGCGTTATACAAAGGGTTCTGGAACACTAAAAGCGAATCTTTAGATTCTTTGAGAGATGAGAAAACTGAAGAAGGGGGAAAAGGGATGCGAGGGCATGGTTCCTCGTATTTGCAATAGATGTAATCAGGGGAACCCACGGGCATGGAATCTGAGTATATGGTATACTCTTCGAGACTCGGAGAGGTCGGGAAATCTAACTGAAGAGTCGGCGAGATATCAATTGCTGTTAAATTTACTGAGGGATTTTCACCTTTATGTACGCCATAAGTTGTCAGATGAATTTCATTTTTAACTTCAGGGAGAGCTAAAGTTGGGTTGAGGGTTTTAGGGGGGGATTTGTGCGAAGTTATAGGTTCAAAAGAAATATTAGCCTTGGGTTGTGTGTACCTAAGCTGGTAGACTGCAGTGGTTGGCTTAAGGGAACCTTTTGTTTTCATTATTTTTTCGGGATCGAAAACGGGCGTGGTCTGTTTACCATCCAGGTTTTGTTTGGTGTTCCTTTGATCGAATACCAGCTTAATTAAACGTGGAGTCACCAAGTGAATGATAAAAAATATCCTTTAGAAGGTGTGCACTCTTTGTTCACTATTAAAGGGTAGAAACTTGCAAAAATGTCATTCTCCCAGGGAAAAGGTTTCGTAACTTCGGTCCCCGGCAACAGCACCAGAAAGATGTTGCTCCAGAGTCTGTACTTAAGGCTAGAAAGTATAGGGTCTAGGCATCCGAAAGTGAGTAATAGATAAAAATGGGAAGAATCAACCTTCAGGAAAGGAAGCTAAGGCTGATTTCTATGTTGTCTCTGTCTCGCTTCCAAATGTTCCTGGATGCTTATATCCCATTCAATTATGGCCCATGAACATTCGAGTTCTACCTGGGTGATGGAAGTTTTAAGTATGGTGTCAAAAAGGTTCAAAGTGATGTTAGTTTGATCCGATAGGATGGGTTCAATGTTGGGCTGTGTTGCAACAGGCACAGTCATGGAGGAACATAAATTGAAAAGAAAGTTCAAGGTTTAAAATTCTACTTCAATTTTTTGACCATATAAAAGAGAATTTTCAAATCTGATGTTAAAGGTAGAACACAAACCAAAGGAGTTCTCCTGTAACTGATTTAACTTTAAAAGAATCATGTATGAAATGTGAGAAAACATTAAGCTGTCGACAATGCGAGGCTCCCATCAAGGGAGAATCTAGCCCTGCAAACAGAAGAATAAAAAGGAAAGAAGAAATCTGACGAAGCATAAAATATAGAGATCTAAAAAGTTCACAGGTCTTGTACCTGCTGATATTCGATACAGAGGAAAAAATGCAAGCGATTAGACGACTAAAAAGTTGGTCACCATAGTAGAAGTTCTACTAAATTGCAACTAAGCATTCATCAGAAATATATATGCGAAATGAAATTTAATATAAGATAACAGAGAAAACAAAACTCATAACTCATTCTTCACAGAATCAGGAATATTCAAATTACTTTGTATTCATTTTCAAAAGGGAAAAATTCCATATTACAATTGGCCAAGAAAGGTCCCCCCCCTTTGTTCTCACTTCAAAATGCATATTTATACAAACTTCTAAACATTCGTATTTCAATTGTTCCAGAATTTTCTGATTACAAAATGGGAAATTTAAGCGTTTCACTTCTTTGTCTTTGTCCTCCTTCATTGAGGCAGAGCACCTTCCTTTCTTTACTCTTCTTTCCCCAGAAATAAAATAGAATAACACTTGTCATCATTTGATGCTAGAAACCTGCCCTTTCGCCTGCCCAATGCAATTGACAAACTTTTCGATCAATTGGGCTATCAACTTTGAAGGATCTATTTGGTTGTTTGCCTCAAAAGTGTAACAATCCTTCGCTAACTGTGGCAAACTTTCTCCTACTTGTCGGTCTTTAGTGATGATAGAACGTAACTGTACACTTGGTTTTATTAACCATTTATCCACTTGGACGATATCAATCTAGCTTATCTGTGATATTTCAGCCTTCTCTTTTTCCTTGTTCTCCTTGATATCGAGCAGGTGCTTGGCTATATCAATCTGGCCCAGTGTCCCAGCGTCCTTTAGAGATCCGACGAAATATTGGTTGGCTACAGCAAAATCCCCCAACATCCCTGCTATCTGAGTGGCGAATTCCTCCTTTTTCATGGCCTTCACATCGGCTAGGGTTTTGAATTTTTTGGCTACTGTGCCTGCTTCTCGGTAAAGCTCTTACTTCCTAATGGCATTTCTTTTCTTATCGAAGAAAAATTTATTCGGAGGCAACTCTTCTACAGTAATGGGCGTTAGTTCTTCGTCAAAAATCCATCCCATGTCGGGGGTCCCCTTTGTGAACTGTAGGAGAGTGATAGAAGCGATGGGACTGCCGATTTCCTTGGATGGTTTCTCTAGAATAACAACCATGTCTGCCTTGCTTGATGGGTTGGGGATCTCAACTTCCTGTTTCGGGTTCCTAGTTTCCTCTGTCTTTTCCTGATTTTCCTCCTAGTAAGGACCTGAATATTCTAAGCCATTGGCTTCCATTTGCTGTATATTTGTAGTCTGTGTGTTCTTACCCTGTAAAACTGGGGGAAGGCCGCTCCACCAGTGTTCCTGAAATTTGAAGAAATTGGCCATATCCCCGGGCGACAGGGCTTGAATCTAACTTAGGACCTCAGCATAGGATCTCGCACCTCGTAAGATGTCATCGTGAGGCGAATGCTCATGTTCATATCTTTTCAGGCCACAATTCGCCATGTGATTACTCACGACCTTATGTGGGTCATGTTTCTTAAACTCGATGTTGACCAATTTAAATTCCTCCAAGGCCGTAGCCTCGGCTTTGGTGTGTGCGAAATCTAATAAAGAATATATATTAAAATGAATGGGGAAGGGTGACCATACCTTCTTCAAAAAACCTTTGAGCTCTTTGCTTATGCCACCGAGAATGATTTGCCTAGCGATTTCGTGACATACCATTTTATCCGACACAAATAGTGGTAGAGCATATGGGGGAACAGAGGCACCAAAAACCCTAATGTATGAAAACTTTGCTTCTACATACCAGTCAGCCACACTACTCAAGTTAGCCGTGATGTTATCTGAAATCTTGGGAGGTGGGTTACTGAAGATGGAGACATGCATCGGTACCATTACCCAGTTGAAAAATTCGTATATGAACTCTTTGGCCTTGTCCTCCCAAAGTTTCGAGTGATAGACATGAATAGGCTCAACATTAGATGGTGTCCAACTCCAGCTCATTAGAGGGAAAGGCGTCATGAAACAAATAGCGTCCATGATGTAGGCGTACATGAAAAACGAAGCTGCTTTCCCACTCGCCTTATGCTCTCGATATTCGGTAATTTGACTGGTTAGACTGCCCGACAATAGTTTGGCCCAGTCGAAAGAAAAACCTTCAGTGACTATATGAATCAGAGGCACCCATGGGAGGAAAACGTGTGTGGTGTCCTCCCTCCCATACAACCTACAGGCCATCATTGCTATATACCTGAATTGTGGTTCTAAGAAGGAGATTGAAAAAATTCCATTACTATCCGCCCTGAATTTTGAGGGGTGAGAAACCCAATCCTTGATCAGATCGGACAAGTTTCTACCATATTGCTCGTATTCCTTCCCCTTGAAACCTTCTAGAAACTCAACATTGTACGCGAAGTTTGGTGTGGGTGGCAGCTGATACATTGCCTACAAATGTTCTGGTCTAAAAGTCCCAATCGTCACCTTATGCTCATTGATAATAGTCTTGGTCAAGATATCCACATGGTCTAGCGCCCATCTGATCATATCATAATAGGGAAGGAGCCATGGCCTTGCCGCTATTTTTTGCATCTCTGCTTGAATGACAATTTTGTATTTGGTGGCCAAATCATCCTTCTTGTTATCACTGGAATCATTTGAACAATTCATCGATTCAGACTGAAGAATGTCGAAGATGTATGTCCAAGTTTTGATAGTATCAATACTTCGGGGTGAAGTATCAGAAACAACATCTGAGCCCTGACCTAAACTCTCGGCAACAACCTTGGACGCTTTTCATGGAGCCATGATAGAGAACTCCATACTTAGATCTCCTGTAGTAAGAATTGTAAATACAGATAGAAGTTATCCTGATGAAAAAGCTCTGCATGCAAAATAGAAATAAAATTGAAATAATGAAAGAAACTCCCTTTCTTTGATATTTCAATTTTGTGTGAGTCCTTGCTGACAGAATGGTCAATTTGTTTAATGGAAAGATTTAGGCGTGAAACGAGATCTTATTTTCCATTAACTCATCAAGATTCAAATCAATGCCATAAATGTTTAAAAGATTTGTGATAATAAAGAAATGCGGAAACATTCAAAAATCTCATTCGTAGACTGTGTATGTTAAAGGTCCTTTAAGGCATTAATTAATTTAGTTAAATCCATTCAATTTTGTACTTTTAGCCCTTGAAACCTCTTTTCGACGTTCGTTGTCTCGGATGATTTTGTTCCTTGTCTTGGACTTCAAAATACCTGAAATCGCGATGGCACGATTTAGCCTTTTACCCATGATGTTGCCCAAGCTTTTATTTAAACCATGTCTAAAGAAGGAAATCGCGACTTCGTGGATCAGAGTCGCGAAGATGCGGCTTTTGGAGGGAGCAATCGCCGAGTCGCGAAAGCACGATAATGTTTAAGCAAGGTTTAAAGGATTTACTCTTGACACTAAGCATGGTAACTTTTGGAACCGTTTCATGACTTCGCATATCAGAGTTTGAAAAGAATGCAACTTGTAACTCCCGAAGCACGATAGCATGAGGTAATAAAAGTGATAAAATCGCTTAACGGTTAAGTGATGGTGGTTTAGAACTATGACGACCATCACCACTTTGCATGTCGGGGTATTGAGGATTTCAGTGGGTAAAGATCATAAAGTAAAAGACAACCTGAAAACCAACTTTTGATTTTAAGAATTATATTTCAACCTGTTGGAAAAGGTGGCTCCAACATAGGCTCCAACTAGGGATCCTATCTTCCTACAAGATGGGAAGAACAGTAGACCACGTGCCTGTATTGGGTAAATGGAGTCATTGGTTTCTTTCTGTGAAACTTGTTTTAGGAAGGGGATACAGAGGGAAAAAAGAGATTTCGTCTTTACTTCTGAAAAGATTTTCAAAATTCAATTGCATTCTAATCTCAGCTACAACGTTTTTGATGACTTTCTCCTTCTCGATACTGAATACAGGCCTGCTTTAAGATAATAAAAAAATTCCTAGGAAATTCAACAGATCTTGTGGATTTTGGCTTGCATCAAACGAAGAAAATTCCATGCTTTTAATCAGGGAGTCTTGTCTGAACTTGGGATGCAAATTTGGTTTCGAAAAGGTTGATTACCAGAGTAGAGTGAAATTTACGTATGACAGCCTTACATATATCTTAGATATTGCTTCAGTGGGTAAAGATCATAAAGTAAAAGACAACCTGAAAACCAACTTTTGATTTTAAGAATTATATTTCAACCTGTTGGAAAAGGTGGCTCCAACATAGGCTCCAACTAGGGATCCTGTCTTCCTACAAGACGGGAAGAACAGTAGACCACGTGCCTGTATTGGGTAAATGGACTCATTGGTTTCTTTCTGCAAAAAATTTTTTAGGAAGGGGATACATAGGGAAAAAAGAGATTTCGTCTTTACTTCTGAAAATCTTTTCAAAATTCAATTGCATTATAAACTCAGCTGCAGCCCTTTCGATGAATTTCTCCTTCTCGATACTGAATTTAGGTCTGCTTTAAGATAATCAAAACAGTCCTAGGAAATTCAACAGATCTTGTGGATTTTGGCTTGCATCAAACAAAGTAAATTCCATGCTTTTAATTGGGAAGTCCTGTCTGAACTTGGGATGCAGATCTGGTTTCGAAAAGGCTGATTACCAGAGTAGAGTGAAATTTATGTATGACAGCCTTATAGATATCTTAGATATTGCTTCACTACCAGCAAGCATGTTCAGTACCCCGGTGAAGTTATCTGGCCCTTTTTACTGAATTTCCTTTCACCACTTGGAATCATAGTTATGCATTTAAATGCTGAGATGAGGGAAATCATTTATGAATTTCCTTTCATTGTCTCCTTGGACTATATGGGGGAAATCAAATGTGAATTTCCTTTCAACATATGTCTTATATTTTACTTTTTAGAGCACGAAGTGGGGGAAATCAGTTTGTATAAGGTATACCGGGGATGATATCTATGTAATATTCGCAGTGGAGGTCTATCAACTTGCTTTGATTACTCGAGACCAACCTTCTCTTAACTTTCAAAACACCTTATCCCACAGGGAAAATGGGAAAAATTACTTCCAGGGGTCTTCCTTTGAGCAAGCCTCAATCCTTCGAAAACTATTAAAAAACCTAGAAGAGTTAGGATCAACCTATGCATAACTTTGTTTAGTAGGAGACTGAGGAGTTATGAGGGCTGGCTTACTTTCTAAGATCTGTTTTCCATCTTCCAAAGCTAAAACGTAACCTCTTCTCCCTCTGTGGGAACCCCAAAAAGGTGTTTTTTTTTTTAAGAAGGTAAATCCAAGGACAGAAAAAGGGCGATGAAGAAAGGTCTGGAATTTGAAATACAGGGGTCATGGATTAAACCCGACTCTTGGAACCCTTTCTTGGAGACTCTTTACTCTCTTTGCCTATTTTAATTACCTCTTATCTTTATCTAGGTGAAACTTTTAGGACCCAGAGTAAGAAGTCATTATTTTAATGACATATCAAGCGAAAACATCATACTTATGAGACTGTCATGGCACTTTAGCAACATTCGTTTGAAATATAGACATCTCTGGAATTCATACCTTTTCCTTACCATTTCGTTCTCTTATAAAATAACGGAAAAAATTTTCTATCACCTGTTTTCAATGAATTGATTCTCCGATATATGACCGTCTGTTTATTCCTTTCGCTCATTTGGGCTGCAAGTCGGGATCCTGTCAGGGAACAAAATGAAGAGTATCAGGGATTTAAAAGAACTGAATGCATTGAAAATTTCGTATCCCTACTTCTAGAAAAACACCGACCTATTTTATTTGTGATGAAAGTAGACTTACCAAAGAAAAATTATGAAATAAAAAAAAAACACAAACTGGCATATACAGTGGAAATTTTGGAAACCATTTATTGCATATAGTGCTTTAAATAACGCCCGTTGACAGGGGCGTTGAGGATTTTACCGTCCAAGTTCTCTAATAGAAACAATTTTTTCCCTTCAGGAGTTTTGACTTTGAACGGTCCGTACCAGATATGATCAAATTTAGCATGTTTTTCTAAGTCTTCCTTCCAAGCATCCCATTTCAAAACAAAATTGTCGGGGAGAAATTCTCTGTCCTTGGCCTTACGATCGAATAACGCTTTCATGTTGTCTCGGTATTTCTGCAGCCTTTCGTCCACTTCGACCCTGTGTTGTTGAACTTCAATCAGTTGGTTTATTCTTCTTGTGACATGATTTGGTTCTTCTTTCTCATCTTGCCAAAGTTTCATTATGGGAAGCGCGAGATTTATAGGTAATACTATGTCGGTCCCGTATACCATTTGGAAAGGAGAAGTGCCGATAGATTTTTTTGTACCTATCCGATTCGCCCACAAAGTGTATTTCAAATGCACATGCCAAGATTTTTTGTTTTCGCTCAACACTTTCTTAATTATAGCGATTAGACTCTTGTTTGAAGACTCGGCTAGCCCATTTCCTTGGGGGTAATATGTCATGGAATGACCGAGCATGATATTGTACTTTTGGCAAAAGATGACCATAGCCATAGATTTAAATGCCTGGGCATTATTTGTGACTATCTTTCGGGGGCAACTGAATCTAGACAAAATGTTCTCTTCTAGGAAATCCATTACCACCGAATCCATTTCTTTTCTAGTTGGAATAGCCTCCACCCATTTGGTGAAGTAATCTGTAGAAGTCAGGATCAATTTGTGTTGAGCGCTGGAATGAGGGTTAATTTTGCCTATAAAATCCAATCCCCATTGTTGAAAAGGGGCTTTCATTTTGACCAGAACCAATGGTAGTGTTGGGAGGTTCTGCTTGCCTGCGAACAATTGGCAAGGGTTACAGGCTCTGACTTTGGCATTGACGTCTGAGAATAGTTTGGGCCAATAATATCCTGCCCTCATGATCTTATAAGCCATTGCCCTCCAGGTGTGATGTCCTCCGCACATTCCTTCATGAAATTTGTTTATGACCTTCTCTGTTTCTGATTCAACTAAACAAACCAACAAGAATCCTAGTGGGTCTTTCCAATACAATTGGCTTTAAGATATACAGTACTTTACCGCATGCAGCTTCAACGTCTTGGCTTTACATGGAGATAAGTCACTCGGGCATTTCAAGGTCAGCAAGTAGGACACTATGTCTTTATACCAATCCGATGAGGCAAACTTCTCTTTGATTCTGATTGCAGTTATTTGTTCATCGAGCTCGTTCATGTGCACACACTCTTCATATCCCTGTAGGCCATTTATTCCGAGGGCTCTAAAATTTGATTCAGCTAAGAGCTTAGCTAAACCTTGTCCTTTTACTAGTCTCGTCAATTTTATCTCTAGGTCGAATTCTTGAATTTTAGCAAGCCACCGTCCCCTTTTCCCATCACTGTCAGACTGAACCAAAATGTCTTTTACGAAACTGGTGGGTACATACGCAATTACCTTGGAATGTAACACGTAGGTTCTGGAAGTCTTTAATGCCTTCACCATAGCATATGCTTTCTTTTCCATTATATCGTATCTGAGTTCAGTGTCTCTAAGACTTTTACTAAAAAAGGCTATTGGTTGCTCGAAACCTTCTTTATTTTTCTGGAGGAGTACCGTGGCAAGTGTGTGTTCAGAGGCGAACGAGAAAATTAGAAAATCTTTTAGATAATCAGGGATTTCCAGTATGGGTGCGTCGCTTATAACCTTCTTGATGCGTGCAAACAATGCTTTGGCTTCTGCTGTCCATTTCACTTCGTTGTTCTTCTTTAGCATATCTGTGATCAACTTCATGATTTCAGCAAAGTTTGTGATAAATCTCCTCAAAAAATTTATTTTTCCTAAGATTGACTGAATCTCTTTTACATTCCTAGGGATATTTATGGTGTCTATAGCTTCAACCCTCTTAGGATCAATTTTAATTCCATATCAAGACACAATATGGCCCAAGAGTTTACCTTCTTGCATAACAAAGTGAGACTTTTTGGGGTTTCAGGACAAACCAAACTTGCAGATTTTCTCAAACATCTGCTTGAGATGTATCAGATGTTCTTCATTAGATTTAGAAAAAATGGTCAGATCATCAAGATAGATAACCACGAATTTGTCCCTTTCGCCAATGAAAGCGATATCCATAGCACGTTGGAAAGTAGCACCTGCATTCATTAAACCAAAAGGCATCTTGTCATACATAAATGTACCCCAAGGGGTGGTGAAGGATGGTTTTTCTTTATCATGCTCGTTGATAGCAATTTGATTGTACCCAGAAAACCCGTCGATCATCAACATCCTATTTGCCCCAATTAATTTTTCTAAAATGTGATCCATTTTGGGTAGAGGGTAATTATCTTTGAGGGAGGACTTATTTAGATTTCTAAAATCAACACACAGTATGATCTCCCCACTTTTCTTTCTAACCAGGACCAGGTTTGCTACCCAGTCGGATTATCTCAGTGGTAGGATTATTTTTGTGTCCAAGATATTTTTGACTTCTCTATCGACCACGGGCAATAAAATAGGATTGATTTGTCTGATTTTTTGTCTAAAAGGTTTGACACCAGGCTTTAGGGGTATCTTGTGTTCAATCAAAGTGGTGTCATAGGTCCTCAGCTCTTCGTATGACCAAGCAAAAACGTTTTTATACTTCTTGAGTAGATCAACATATTTACTTTTGGTCTCAGGAGGGAGATACTTTGATATTTTTACTATCCTAGGCTCCTCTTTGGTCCCTATGTCGCAGTCTTCAACCTCTTCTGGTTAGGGTTGCAAAGTAGATTTTAAGGGAATATCATTTTGGTCAAACAATCTCTGCAGAGGGATTAGTCCCTTTGGAATCTGATTTTTCTTTAAAACCAACATGCGATGATTAGTGATATTTTCCTGGAACCCCTAAGGATCCTCTCCCTCTTGCATGATCCATGTGTGGTCGTTTTGGTTTTCTTGGTCAATGCAAGTTTCAGCGAAGTTGTCCACTATTTCGAGGAACTTTCTTATTTGTTCATCATCCTCAAACACTTGCCAGTGTTGGATGTTATTTGGTATTGAAGGTATGTTCGTCACTTCTATGTGGTACCTTAGTTTGAAAGCTGTAGGGGGGGGGGAAACGTTGAGGCTGCTTTGGCTAATGAATCATCTTGCATGTTTTCAGCGCGTGGGATGAAATGAACATTTACCAATGAGAATAAATTTTCTATTAAATCCCAGGCGCAATTCTTGTAATATCTCAATCTTGGGTGGTTGGCCTGGTATTGCTGATTTATCTGTTTCACGATCAACTCTATGTCTTCGTAGACTTCCAAGTTCTTTATGTTCATCTTCTTGGCAGCTTCCAACCCTAATTATAGAGCCTCATACTCACATACGTTATTGGTGTAGTCTATATCCCACTAAAACCTGTAAGAGAAAGGAATAACAAATTCATTTTCAGGTGCTACAAACAGTACTCCGACACCTGCTCCTTCATATGACAAGGCACCGTAAAAAAACATTTTCCAAATTCCAGTGCTATACATATTTTCATCTATCTTTCCTGATTCATTTTCATCTATGTAATTCTCTTCTATACAACTATTTACACCATCATCAAAAGACAAAATACAATTCCCTAGATCTTGATCGGCAACATAAATGGGATAATTGTTAGGATTTTGTGGGTCGCTCACTGTGTATGCTAGCCTCATTTCCCTGTATAGCCAAGTAAATTGTCCACCAAACATAGGAACCGTGGCGTAGGTCATGTCTAGTTGAAGAGACCCCCCAAGTTTGTCTCCCCACGACCTAGATAGTAGCAATCCATACTTCGGGGGTATATCGGCGATAAGTACATCCATCGGGATGCTTTTCACCAGAACCTGTGCAAGAGTGACTACTAAATCTTTCATCATACCCATGCACTTAACTCTCCTTGAATCGAAAGAGTAGATATATTCATAAGGCCTGGTGATCTCGAGGCCTAGTCTATCCATAATAGACTTGGGCATCACATTATGTGAGGCTCCAGAGTCTAGCATGCAGTTATGCAGCAGTCGATCATGCACATTCAAGGTAATATAGAAGGGAGCGACGGTGTCTCTGGCACCCTGGAAATGTGGACCAAAAGTGATATTGGGATTATCATCTTCCAAGTTTATCATGTCAGAGTGACTTTCCAGATCCAAAAAATCTATCATTTTGGTTATCTGCTTTCGATACACAGGATTCTTTGCTAATTCTATCAGAGGGATTGGTATTTTGATCTTATTTATCTCATTTTCAAGGCTGAAACCTCCCCCACCTTTGTCCGTTTCTTTGGTTGAAACCTCAGACTCCTTCTTTTCTAACTTATTTGTTTGTGCTGATTTATTTTCCGTGAGTTTCTTTACCGGTGTATGTGTTTTAGCTATCTTAGTTTTCTTTGCTTGGGTCTCAGCCTCCTTTTCTTTGGGATTATGCAGATCTACCCCTTTTATTTTGCTATTAGGTATCTCGGTCTCTTTTGGGGTAGGCTCGTATATTTCACCTCTAGGAAGAATTTTCTTGGGTTGAGGAGTTGAAAAAGGTTTGTTTTAAGGCCTCAGGCTGTACTTATATTGGACCTCATCCATTATAGAATCGGTCATTTCTTGATAGACATAAACATCAGTGTTGTTTATGTCATCATCTTTATTTGACGGTTGATCTGTGTTCAAGGACTTCTTGTAATATTCTTTAGTTAAATGAGGTTGTGTGCAGTCATCACCCAAATTTTTTACGTCTTCTTCCAGATCCTTGAAATCTTGCAGGTCATTTCCTCCTATAAAATTTTCATTTTTTAAAGGAGTTTGAATTTTCTGCTCTTCATTTTTAATTTGTCTTTGTTGATTTTGAGGGTTGGGGTTTCTTCTGAATTCCCTCTTAACGAATGGATTTTCCTTGGATTGATCTAGCTCCATTATGGAAATCTTATTTGATAGCTCTTTAATTATCCTAGCCATATCATCCATTTTATCATCTAAGGATCTACTAGGCCCTAAGGGTCTCGCTTGTTCCCTAAAACGTTTGGTTTCTCGGTTTCCCATTTCTACTTTTGTTTTTAATTTTCCAGAAGCCATCATGCTAGATTCGATCTCTACGATGTCATCTTGCATTCGGGTCAGGGTAGCCCCTCTCCTTTCTCTCACCAGAAGTGCGAAATCGGGTTTGAAGGCTCCCGCAAAGGTTACCTTGGTTGCAGGTTGGGATGGTTTAACTTTGACTGGGATCTTATTATATAACTTGTTAAACCTTTGAATGAATTCCATAACAGTTTCCGATTTTTTTTTCTTTAAAGACCCGAACTCGGTCAAATAGTACAAATGGTATTTTCTTTCACCCCATTGTCTAAGAAAAGAGTCTTCTAGGGCATCATAGGATAATATCGAACCTGCAGGTAGACTTTGAAACCAGGTTCGTACTTGTCCTTCAAAAGTCTAAGCAAATAACCTCGACTATACGTCTTCATGTTCGAGACCTAGGATATCTGTGAACTGATCAAAGAAATTTATATGTTCAGCCGCGGTCAAGTCCCCTTCCCCTGTAAATTTAGGTAAGATTTTCATGTCATTTTCAGGAAGGTCGTGAAGAGGGACAGGCAGGACCAAAGGCGCATATCTAACAGCTACTTTAGCGAAAACTCTGGGAGGCGGGGGCGGCCCTTGGCCCCCCCCCTCCTCCTCCTGGAGCCCCTCCACCACCTCCTCCTAAAACCCCTCCACCACCCCTCCGGAGGCCACCATCGATACTATTGGATAGGTAAACAGTGTGTTATACAGAGGGTTCTGGAACACTAAAAGTGAATCTTTAGCTTCTTCGAGAGACGAGAAAACTGAAGAAGGGGGAAAAGAGATGTGAGGACTTGGTTCCTCGGATTTGCAAGAGATGTAATCATGGGAACCCATGGGTGTGGAATTTGAGTATATGGTATACTCTTCGAGACTCAACAAGGTCAGGAAATCTAACTGAAGAGTCGGCGGGATATCGATCGTTGTCAAATTTACTGAGGGATTTTCACCTTTATGTAGGCGAGAAGTTGTCGGATGAATTTCATTTTTAACTTCAGGGAGAGCTAAAGTTTTTTTGAGGGATTTAGGGGGTGATTCATGCGAAGTTAGAGGTTCAAAATAAATCTTAGCCTTGGGTTGTGTGTACCTGAGTTGGTAGATTGCAGTGGTTGGCTTAAGGGAACCTCTTGTTTTCAATATTTTTTCAGGATTGGAAATGGGTGTGGTCTGTTTACCATCAGGATTTTGTCTGGTGTTCCTTAAACCATATGCCATCTTACTTAAACATGTAATCACCAAGTGAATGATAAAAAATAGCCTTTAGAAGGTGTTCACTCTTTGTTCACTATCAAAGGGTAGAAACTTGCAAAAATGTCGTTCTCCCAGGGAAATGGTTTTGTAACTTTGGTCCCCCGAAACGATGCTAGAAAGATGTTGTTCCAACGTCTGTACTTAAGGCTAGAAAGTATAGGGTCTAGGCATCTGAAAGTGAGTAATAGATAAAAATGGGAAGAATCAACCTTAGGGAAAGGAAGCTAAGGCTGATTTCTAAGTTGTCTTTGTCTCACTTCCAAACGTTCCTGGATGCTTATATCCCGTTCAATTGTGGCCCATGAATGTTCGAGTTCTACCCGAGTGATGGCAGTTTTAAGTATGGTGTCAAAAAGGTTCAAAGCGATGCTATTTTGATCCGATAGGCTGGGTTCAATTTTGGGTTGTATTGCAACGGGCACAGTCATGGAGGAACATAAATTGAAAAGAAAGTTCAAGGTTTGAAATGCTACTTCAATTTTTTGACCGTATAAAAAAGAATTTTTGAATCTGATGTTAAAGGTAGAACACAAACCAAAGGCCTTCTCCCGTAACTGATTTAAATTTTTAAAGAATCATGTATGAAATGTGAGAAAACATTAAGATGTCGACAATGCGAGGTTCCTATCAAGGGAGAATCTCGCCCTGTAAACAGAAGAAGAAAAAGGCAAGAACAAATCTGACGAAGCATAAAATATAGAGATCTAAAAAGTTCATGGGTCTTGTACCTGCTGATAGCTGACACAGAGGAAAAACTGTAAGCGATTAGATGACTAAAAAGTTTGACACCATCGTAGAAGTTGTACTAAATTGTAGCTAAGCATTCATCAGAAATATATATGCAAAATGAAATTTAATATAAGATAACAGAGAAAACAAAACTCATAACTCAATCTTCACAGAATCAGGAATCTTCAGATTTCTTTGTATTAATTTTCAAAAGGAAAAAAGTCTCTATTACAATCATCCAAGAAAGGTCTCCCCCTTTGTTCTCACTTCAAAATGCATATTTATACAAACTTCTAAACATTTGTATTTCAATCGTTTCAGAAGTTTTCGGTTACAAAATGGGAAATTTAAGCGGTTCACTTCTTTGTCTTTGTCCTCCATCATTCAGGCAGAGAACCTTCCTTTCTTTACTCTTCTTTCCCCGGAAATAGAACAAAATAGCACTTGTCATCATTTGACTCCAGACACCTACCCTTTCCCCTCCCTAATGCAATTGACACACTTTTCGATCAATTGGGCTATCAACTTTGAAGGATCTGTTTGGTTGTTTTCCTCAAAAGTGTAACAATCCTTCACTAACTGTGGCAACCTTTCTCCTACTTGTCGGTCTTCAGTGATGATAGAACATAACTGTACACTTGGTTTTATTAACCATTTATCCACTTGGATGATATCAATATGGCTTATCTGTGATATTTCAGCCTTCTCTTTTTCCTCGTTCTCCTTGATATCGAGTAGGTGCTTGGATATATTGATCTGGCCTAGTGTCCCAACGCCCTTTAGAGATTCGACAGAATATTGGTTGGTTGTAGCAAAATCCCCCAACATCCCTGCTATCTGAGTGGCAAATTCCTCCTTTTTCATGGCCTTCCCATCGGCTAGGATTTTGAATTTTTTGGCTAATGTGCCCGCTTCTTGGTAAAGCTCTTGTTTCACAATGGCCTTTCTCTTCTTATTGAAGAAAAATTTATTCGGAGGCAACTCTTCTATAGTAATGGGTGTTAGTTATTCGCCGAAAATCCATCCTGCGTCGGGGGTCCCCTTTGTGAACTGTAGGGGAGTGATAGAAGTGATGGGACTGCCAATTTTCTTGGATGGTTTCTCAGGGATAACAACCATGTCTCGCTTACTTGATGGGTTGGGGATCTCGGCTTCCTGTTCCGGGTTCTCGGTTTCCTCTGTCTTTTCCTGATTTTCCTCCCAGTCAGGACTTAAATCTTTTGAGCCCTTGGCTTTCATTTGTTGTATATCCGTAGTTTGTGAGTTCTTACCCTATAAAAATGGGGGAAGGTAGCTCTGCTGGTGTCCCTGAAATTTGAATAAATCAGCCATATCCTCGGGCGACAGGGCTTGAATCTGACTTAGGACCTCAGCATGGGATCTCGCACCTCGGAAGATGTTTTCATGAGGCGAATGCTTATGTTCCTATCTTTTCAGGCCACAATTCTCCATGTGATTACTCATGACCTTATGTCGGTCATGTTTCTTAAACTCAATGTTGACCAATTTAAATTCCTCCAAGGTCGTAGCCTTAGCTTTGGCGTGTCTGAAATCTAATAAAGAATATGTATTAAAATGAATGGGGAAGGGTAGCCATACCTTCTTCGAAAAACCTTTGAGCTCTTTGCTTATGCCACCAAGCACGGTTTGCCTGGCGATTTCGTGACATACTAGCTTATCCCGCACGAATAGTGGTAGAGTATATGGGGGAACAAAAGCGCTAAAAACCTTGATGTATGAAAACTCCACTTCTACATACCAGTCAACCACACTACTCAAGTTAGCTGCGATGGTATCTGAAATCCTTGGAGGTGGGTTATCGAAGATGGAGACATGCATCGGTACCATTACCAAAGTTTCTAGTGATAGACATGAATAGGCTCATCATTAGATGGAGTCTAGCTCTAGCTCATTAGAGGTAAAGGCGTCATGAAACAAATAGCATCCATGATGTAGGCGGACATGAAAAATGAAGTTGCTTTCCCACTCGCCTTCTACGCTCGATATTTGGTAATTTGACGGGTTAGACTGTCTGACAACAGTTTGGCCTAGTCGAAAGAAAAACCTTCAGCAACTGTATGAATCAGAGGCACCCATGAAAGGAAAAAGTGTGTGGTGTCCTCCCTCCCATACAACCTACAGGCCATCATTGCTATATACCTAAATTGCAGTTCTAAGGAGAAGATTGAATAAATTCCATTACTATCTGCCCTGAATTTTGCGGGGTGTGAAACCCAATCCTTGATCAGATCGGACAAGTTTCTTCCATATTGCTCGCATTCCTTCCCCTTGAAACCTTCCAGAAACTTGCCATTGTACACAAATTTTGGTGTGGGTGACAACTGATACATTGCCTGCAAATGTTCTGGTCTAAAAGTCCCAATCGTCACCTTCTGCTCGCTGATAATAGTCCTGGTCAGGATATCCACATGGTCTAGCGCCCATCTGATCATATCATAATAGGGAAGGAGATGTGGCCTTGCCACTATTTTTTGCATCTTTGCTTGAATGGGGATTTTGTATTTGGTGGCCAAATCATCCTTCTCATTATTGCTGGAATCATCTGAACAATTCACTGATTTAGACTGAAGAATGTTGGAGATGTATGTCTAGGTTTTGACAGTATCAATACTTCACGGTGAAGTATCAGAAACAGTATCTGAGCCCTGACCTGAACTATCGGCAGCTGCCTTAGACACTTTTCATGGAGTCATGATAGAGAACTCTGTACTCAAATATCCTGTAGTAATAATTGTAAATACAAACAGAAGTTATCCTGATGAAAAAGCTCTGCGTGAAAAATAGAAATAAAATTGAAATAATGAAAGAAACTCCCTTGCTTTGATCTTTCAACTTTGCATGAGTCCTTCCTGACAGAACGGTCAAGTCGTTTAATGGAAATATTTAGGCGTGAAACGAGATCTTATTTTCCATTAACTCATCAAGATTCAAATCAATTCCATAAATGTTTAAAAGATTTGTGATAATAAAGAAATGCGAAAAAATTCAAAAATCTCATCTGTAGACTATGTATGTTAAAGGTCCTTTAAGGCATTAATTAATTCAGTTAAGTCCCTTCAATTTTGTACTTTCAGCCCTTGAAACCTCTTTTCGACGTTCTCCATCTTGGATGATTTCGTTCCTTGTCTTGGAGTCCAAAATACTCGAAATCACGATGGCGCGATTTAGCCTTTTACCCGTGACGTTTCCCAATATTTTAGTTAATCCATGTCTAAAGAAGGAAATCATGACTTCGTGGATTGGAGTTGCGAAGATGCGGCTTTTGGAGGGAGCGATCGCTGAGTCACGAAAGCACGATAATGTTTAAGAAAGGTTTAAAGGATTCACTCTTAACACTAACTGGGGTAACTTTTGGAACCGTTTCATGACTTCTCATATCGGAGTTTGAAAACTATGTGACTTGTAACTCCCGAAGTGCAATAGAACGAGGTAATAAAAGTGATAAACTCGCTTAACGGTTAAGTGACGGTGATTTAGAACTATAAATACCATCGCCACTTCGCATGTCGGGGTATTGAGGCTTTCAGTGGGTAAAGATCATAAAGTAAAAGACAACCTAAAAACCAACTTTTGATTTTAAGAATTATATTTCAACCACTTGAAAAAGGCGGCTCCAATAGGAGGGTTGACAAGGTGTCCTATTGGGTAGATCTTTCCCTAGGTCAAGGAGATTTTCCAACAGATCCCTCTCTAAGCCATGTAAAGTGGATGAAGTGGTTGGGGTCAAGACTCAATGGGCATAGGGATCATGACATATAAGGGGTCTTAGTGTCTCATTCATCAGTTCCTTTGTAGAGGGTGTGTGGTACCTTCGTTCGCAATGCACTTTTTCCAAGCCCATCAATTTTCCTTTTATCTTTCTTTCTTTTATTTTCTTTCAATATAGCATAAGAAGAGGTTGAAGGTCAATGCCATGGCATGGTGACCAGGTGATGGAAATGTCATCCACAAACACCTAATGGAAATGAGAAGGTTGGCTCGTGATGAGACCTACATTCTCTCAACCATGCAACTGAGAGCCATTACCATGGTTTGGTGACCAGATGATGTTAATGTCATACCACTAGATATTCATGGACGTGATAGGTCAACTTGTGATGAGACCTCCTATCCTTCAACTAAAATTTTAAGCATTCTTTACTATATTGTGGGTCCCCTTTAATCAAAGGTAATTGTTTCATTTCTTTCTTGGGTGATCCCTAGGTAAAGCATATGGAAGGTTTATACAAGGATTTTGTCTTTTACCCAACATCAACCCCTCTGGGCCTTCAACCCCTTCTTCCCATAGAATGAGGGACAACCCCTTCTTGGGTCAACACATTCTAAAATCCCAAAAGATAAGGAAATGGAGGGGAATAATGATGGAAAGTGGTAATTATGGTCATGAACGATTTGATGGTTCATTAAGGGAGTTATCAGTAGCAAACCCATCCCCAAGGAAAACCACTTACTAGGGCACATTATCAACCACCAAGGTGAAGTAGGGAAAAAGGCATAATGTCCAAGCATATATCATGAAATCTAGAGTAATATAAGATACAACATAATCACATGGCTTGAATATTGAAATGATGCTCACCATAATACTGACTTATACCTCATGGAGCGAGGCCCACTGCCTTTCGAAAGCCATATGGTGTGGTGGATGCCATTTGCAAAACTGTGACCATCTGTGGTGATGAGTGGGTTTTCCATCTGTACAAAAGGGTACTTCTGGTCATGTAGTTTCTCTGCACTCCATATATGCAACTTGAGGGCATTGAGACATAATCTCCTTAGTTATCCAAAAAATGGGGATAACATCTGGCTCCTACTTGGGGACATGTGCTCACCATAGAGTGCACGAGAACCACAACATCTCCTGGTAGACTTGTGCCTGCAAGGAAACATCAAATTGGCAAGTGGAGGATGGTCTAGTCATCCTTGTTCTCATATGATGATAAATCAAAGCCAACTAAACTAGGAAAAATAAAATTTTGACAGATTTTCAAAAAATTCTAGGCTAAGCATGAGATCAATATGCAAGTTGAGAAAAATGAAAATGAAATGCATCTAAACTAGTATGAGCAATCAAGATGAAAATGCAGGGAATAAAAATGACTTACCTACTTACATGGGGCACAAGCCTTGAATAAGTCATGTGACTTGAATGTGAGGTTTCAGAAGAGACCAATCTACTGGTAGTGGCATCTTTCTCCCATCGAATTTTGTTAGATAGTACCTTTCTTTGTCTGACTTCTTCTTGATGATGTAAGGGCCAAGCCATGAATTGTTTTCTTCTTGGTCATATATGGGCTTGCCCTTTCTTTTGTCCCACATGAGAACAAGACTTACTTCAATGAAATCAATGCAAGGTGTATTCTTATCATGTGGAGGCTCCGTGTGGACTGTATCTTTGACGATTTCTTCATGTTTATTATCTTCCTTCTTCAAAATTTGGATGGACCTTGGTTCCTTACCATGGTATTTTGCAAGTTTGTCTTTGTATTTATCTTTCCATGGAAGAAGCATGTCCATGGAGTCCTCCTGCATAAAAGGTAGCTCATATGGATCATACTCAATGGCTTCTGGGAGTATATCATAATCACATTCGCTAGCATAATCAGGACCATCAGGATCCATCACATGTCTATCAAATTTCTCTCGATTGTATAGTATCTAAAAGGTGCCATCTCCCATAGGAATGTGTGCATGGGTGAGATCCATGGTAAGTAAACCTCCAAGAGGAGTAGACCAGCTCCTAGATAAAAGCATCCCCCAAGCATATGGAATGTCTATCACTACTATGTCCATGAGAATGTTGATATGTGGAAAATCAATTGGGAAGACCTCAATGTCCTCACATACCCCAAGGACTTTGACCTTTCTGGAATCAATACCACATACGTTTCCATAAACTTGTCTTCAAACCAATTTTTTTCATTACCTTCAATGATATGACATTTGCTAAGGCCCTTGAATCAAGCATGCAATTGTTCAAGCATAGGCTATTCATGCCTAATGAAAGATAGAAAGGAGGGTTCTTGTCCCTTGGTCGATCGAGATACATAATGTTTAACATGATGGGAGGATCCTCCTTCCTTGGTACTTGTAATATTTTCAAAATATCCCTTTTCACATAAGGGATCTTACACATTAGTTTCACTGGGACCATCATATTCATTTTTCCAAACATCTTTGCAACATCTATATTAAATTGAATGTCATCTACATGAGTTGTCTTAGGAAGCAACTCACATACCGGCGGTGGATGTGCTGGAGCCACATTTTCTACTGGTGGAAGAGGAGTACCAGGCTGTGACAGAGGGAATGAAACATTTTTTTCTTCTATAGGTTAGAATTCCCCTCCTCCTTAGTTCCTTCTTCTGATCATTTGTCAATTTACTTAAGGCCCGGAGTCTCCCCTATCTTTCTCCTATTCTCCTGGCTTCATTGATCTGTTCTTGAGTAACCTGTTCATCATTGAAATTGCAAATCATGAAGTATATATCGTCAGGATAATCTTTTTCTTCTCGGGGGCACTTGTCTTCCTTGTGGTGTTCTTGGCATGTGAGACACCAAGCTTCTATATAAACTGTCCCAATAGGTTTCAAAGTATCCGGGGAGTTTTCCTCTTGTTGAGGTCTTGGTTTCCGACCAGTGGAATCTCTTTGATGTATGGAAAACTGAGTTCTGGGATCATATTGATTTCTTTCCACTGTATTCATATGGCTCATATGATGATTCTTCACCTGAAAAAATTGAGTATTCATTTGGTCTATCTTCTGAGTCAGGAGAGTAATCAGATCAGGAGCACTTTTGTTGGAAACCTTCGTCCTTGATGTTGTCTTGTTACGAGGGTACTGAAAAGCTTATATTTTTGAATCAAGAAGATTTTCTTCAATTTTGATACTGAACTCTTTAGCCTCTACCAATGATGTGGGATTTTTATCTTTAAGAATGTATCAAAATTGTCCTTCAAAGGAATTCATGTAAAAGAGATGAACTGATGATGTTGTAGGATGGTAATATGTTGGAATTTGATTGTACAACCTATCAAATATGGAAATGAATTCCCTCACCACTTCATTCTCCTATTTCTTCATTTGATTGAACTGACTCCTAAGTGTCCCACCATCTACTTTTCTCGACCATCTTCTTTTGAATAAGTTGGAAAAAACATCATAGGTCGTGATATGATTATCGGGGATTCCTTTGAACCAATCAAAGGCTTATTTAGTAAATTATGAAGAGAATAGTCTCATGGACACATCTTCATGATCAATACCTACATTGTCCATATCCCAGCCCATGACATAAATGTGGTCTTCAACAGTTTTCACATTGCTTCCTGGGAACTTTGGAAACCACTTGTTGACTTTTGTTGGTATTTTGTTAGGGTAACCTTGGATATTGGTCATGTTAAGGGGTTTGTAGAGGTCCCTTTCCCAAGGGTGAGCCATTGGAACAAGAGGGATGGTATTATGGAAAAGGGTATTAGCAACGAGAGACTTGAGAGGAGGCCTTCTTTGGTAAACCTTAGAAGGCTTGAACCTCCCAAGGGGAAAAGGTTTGGGGAAAGAAGGATCTTGGGAAGGCGGAGTCACTCGATGGGTTTCAAAATGAACTCATCAAGAAAGGTGTAAATGGAACATCCCTCAAGTGGAGTCACCAGAAAATCTAAGGGAAAGGCTTTGGGATAGCTTACCAAGTGTCGTTAGGGTACAAGGAAGATTCAAAATCTTCCCCGACAATGACGCCAAAATTTTATAGCACAAGTTGTAGGTTAGGAAAATCCTGAACCAACCATAAAGAAAATGCTACAACTTGGGAATCCTACACCCAATGTCACCTCAATGTAGCTCCCGCACTTCAAGGGTGACTAGGTCACTCTAGGGAGGTGATCTCGATGACCCTAAGGGGATTGAGATGGATATGGAGGGAAATGGAAGTGAATACCCTAGAGGTCAATTCTAAGTGGAGTGAAATGTGTGGAAAGAAGTCTTGGGAAGGTCCAAGGGTTTCCAAGTGTGTTGAGTAACCTGCAAATGGTGAAATACCTGCCTGAGACACAAGAAAAGAAACATTGCAATGATATATGTTAGTTGGATCAACAAGTTAATCTTGTTGTCCCTAATTTGCAGCAACAGATAGAAATATATATCAACAATAATATAGTACTATAAGTTTTTCAATAAATTCCATAGATCAAGTGGAAAATGCCAGAGAAAGACTAGTAAATGACTAGCTAAACTCAAGATGAAAGACCAATATCCTAGCAATAAAAGATAAGGTTGTTGTAAACACTTTTCTGCAGAAAATTATATCAGCCTTATGGATGTAACATTCAATGTATTAAATAAATAAAATCATCCACAAAAATCCCCTCAAACTTTGCCAAAAAGTGCATTGGACCAAGGAGAATAAGTGTGAAACCTTTGAGAAAAAACCAATGGTTGATAAGAGAGTTATTCAAGCAAATGAGTTAGGGTTTATACAGCTCTAATGAATGAAGATGTAATTTGTAATAGCATCAATAAGTAGTGGGAGAGATGGGACGCCCTAGTAGGGGAAGACTCCTCTCAATAAGGCAAACCAACTTCAAGCAAGAAACCTTTCGAAAGATCAAAATTTGTGTTTCCCAAGGAAATGATTTTATATATCCAATGCAAAAATGTATGACTAGTGCCTTTACTATTGGGTTAGTGGAGTCAAATAATGTAAGATATAGAGAAGCTACCTCCTCGAGGGTGTAATCCCTTTTACTTCCGAAGGCAAGTTTCTCTAGCTAGGGTTTAAGCTAAGAGGGTGTATGCCCTTATACTTCTCTTAGCAAAACCTTGTATAATCAATGAGATGAAGCATAAAATGATGAAGACTATGGTGGGGGTGTATGCCCTTATACTTCCCACCTAGGTCCTAGAACAACAATCCTTGACTTGAAAAAATGATAGCATAATAGTAAAATACCATACCAAGATCAAGAGATATGCCAAGATAATCCACCATAAAAGCTAGAAAAACATCATCCAAGGCTAGCACCTTACTCCTCCATCAACCATTCATCAATATAGCCATAAACAAGTTCACAAGAGACAAGAATATCCAAGTGTAGCAAAAATTTCAGATCATGTCCTCTCACAATGAGGGAGAGTTTTGTTTCAAATGAGATCTTATGATCTCTATTTATACAAAATGTAGCTAACATAGTTTTTCCACATACTTTAGGGTAAGACAGAAAATTAAGGGTTAACAAACCTAATATTTCCCCTTTTACAAAATAATATTAAACAATTCCTTTTAAATTTCACTTTTGCCACTAGTCAACCACCAAGGTGAAGCAGGGAAAAAGGCATAATGTCCAAGAATATATCATGAAATATAGAGTAATCTAAGATACAGCATAATCACATGGCTTAAATATTGAAATTATTCTCACCATAATACTGACTTGTACCTCATGGATCAAGGGCCACTACCTTCCGGACACCCACTGGTGTGGTGGATGCCATCTGCAAAACTGTGACCATATTTTGTGGTGATTAGGTTTTCCATTTGTGAAAAAGGGTATTGTTGGTCATGTAGTCTCTCATCACTCCATATATACAACCTGAGGGCCTCGAGACCTAATCTCCTTAGTTATACACAAAATGGGGATAATAGGACCAACTAAAAATAAAAACCTCTAAAAATAGGACCCTCTAAAAACAAAACCTCTAAAAATAGGGCCCTCTAAAAACAGAACTTCTAAAAATAGATTCCTGTTCCTATTTTTAGAAAATTGTCCACATCACCTTGGATGGCTGGATGACATCGCCACATAAGTAATTCCAAAAATAGAAAGTCATCTGAATACCCTTGACTTCATACTCATTAATCTCATCTTTCCGCAAGGGATCCAAATATGCAATCAGAAATGTCATGTGGACCCTGATACTCAACCTGCTAAAAACATTAATATGGGTAAAATCATCTGGAAACAGGTCCAAAGGCCTTTGGATGCCTCAAGGATCAATACAATGCTCTCAGAATCTAAATCTAGGCCCTAGATCATAACCTGCCAAAAATAGGAAGTTCCTACATGTTGCCCAAAAAAAGTGTTGTCGAGCCTAGAATCCTGCAAGGACTCATACGGTATGCTCTAAACTGTCCCAAATTGCTAGGAGACCCACAAAAACTGTGCCTCCTAAGAAGTAGCAACACTTGTATGTACACATATCTCTCTAAAAAATGCATGGAAACCAAGTAGACTGTGATTCTGAACTAAGCAACCATGTACTGATCATGTACTTGCCTCATGTGTGAACCAACCTCCTACTCAACATAAGTGCTAAAAACCTGGGAAAATATCAGTATGCCAACCAAAGTGTTGTTGATTAAGGTTGGTTGTCAGTGATGTCAACCCTTGAAGAAATCCCCACAACACAAAGGTTTGGGTAATGGACCCAAAATTGTTTGATGTAAAGATGATTGATTATTGTCTTGTCATGGTTGATAAGAAGTAAAGATGGATGAACTCCAAAGTGGTCCCCTTATGGTGAAAGCCCTCATGGGAAGATGCTTTGCAGAGTAAGAGAACCCATGCTTAATTCTGGAATAATGAGTTGAAGGACAATGAATTTGTCAGGGAAAATATCCTATATGGATAGTTCTTGTCATGTCATTTTCGGTGGTATGTGGAACATCACATAACTCCTCACGGTTAGAGAGTTATGACCATATGAAGTTGGAGAACCCCTCATGAGTCTTATAGAATCCCCCAAGGGTCAAAGTGCTTTGCAAAATAATTTATTTTAAATGAAGAAGCCCTAAAATAAGGAAAGTGTAATGCTACATGAAGATATAAATAAGAGGCAAAGCTCACTCTTTAAGAACACACTTGTACATATTGTATATCTATTTTCTTGTGTAAAGATTCTTGTAAATACTTGTGGATACATTTGAAGTGGTGAACGTCTGAAGTAGTACGAAGGGTTGACGACGAAATTCTCGGATTTACATAAAATCTTATTTTCTGAGGCATACGCGGGATGTCTGTGTATACGGTGCGTATGTACATGAGTTGGCTGTGTATAGGGTGAGTATCTACGCAGGTTGGTTGTGTATAGGGTGAGTATATGTTGATAAAGCCAGGAAACTTGAGAAGATGAAAATGCAGTGGTTCTAGATTCTAAGATCAAGCTCCCAGGAAGGTCTTGAGTGCTCAGATACATCAGATCCATCCATTGGTTCAAAAGGTATGTCTTATTTCTATGAATAATTGGATTTTGATGTATGCATGAGGAATGTAAATGGAGATTTGAGGATTCTCCCTAGAGAGACTAGTGGTTGCATGGGATCTTCTGTATAAGTCAGATCTACAGAAATATAGTGTTGGTATATTTATCATTGATACTTCTTGTTGAGGCACATCTTGTATTTATTGGCATATGGCTAAAAGTTTTCTGGTACATGGTTGAGATCTTGTATTTATTAATGTATTGAGAAGTTGAATATCAGAAAGGGGTTGATGACTAAGATCATGTGAGGGATATTATACTTGTTCATGATTACACATACCTATATGGCACATGACTAGAGAGAGACATACTTGCCTTTGAGTAGAGGTTATGCATGAGGATGCATGCACAAGGTACAATTACAGTCTGGATAGAGTGATATGTTACAGATCTATGTGAAAGAAGTTACAGAGGGTTAGAATTTTTCAAGTGAAAGGAAACCCTAGTTTCAAAAGGCATATGCAGGCTACATAACAGATAGGGCGCGCACATACGCGGGTTGCATCACTATAGGTCATGTATCTCTTGTATTTTTGTGGATACATGTTCAGTTCAGGTACATATTGATTACAGGGAAGTTGTACAGATTGGATATAGGTCAATGGTATAGGTTGATACAATTGTACAACAGTATATCTCACAGTGACAAGTTGATAGTGGTTCCACCATTCTACTTCTACTTCAGGGTGGCAGGACGAGGCAAGGACAGGTGGTTGTAGCCACCTTCCAGTTGTAGCCGAAGAACATAAGGGGTTGTACCCTCCTTCTGTTAGTAGCCAAAGAATAGGGGAGTTGGAGCTTCCCTCCGGTGGTAGCCTGAGAAACTATGGGGTTGGAGCCTCCTTCTAGTTGCAACTGGAAAAAAAAGGAATTTGGTGCTTCCAATGAATGTAATTCTTCAAGACATATAAGAAAAAGTATTCCGTGGTTTTCTCCCGATTTAGGTTTCCACGTAAAACACTGGTGTACTGTGTATGTGTGTGATTGTTTATTTCTTATTGTTCATTATTGGACAATAATTCTACATTCATATAAAATTCGAGGAAAAAGGATTATAATTATGCTATTATTGATTCACCCCTCCTCTCAGTAATCCATCAATTGGTTTCAGAGTAGGTTCCTTCAAAAATCAGTTTAACCACTAAAAGGTAGATCATGGAGAGTACCAACTCATATAAAAATGGAATACCACAGTTTGATGGACATAAGTATGCTTTTTGGAGCATAAGGATGAAGACATATATACAGGCACAGGGATTTCAAGTTTGGCAATCAATTGTAGATGGATACACAACACCAACAATTCCACCAACAAATGACAAAGCAGCAAAACTCGGTGAGAATAATTCCAAAGCCACAAATGCACTTTTGAATGGTCTCAGTGATGCGGTATTCACCAAAGTTGTACATTGTAAATCCGCTAAAGAGATTTGGGACAAGCTTCAAAATATTTATGAAGGAGATACAAAAGTCAAAGCAACAAAGCTTTAGATTTATAGAGGTCAATTTGAACAACTTAAAATGAAGGAAGATGAAGATATCACAGCCTAATTCTTATGAGTCGATGAAATAATGAATGCAATCGTAGGATTGGGAGAAGAAATTGAAGAATCTGTAATTGTTCAAAAGATACTAATATCTCTTCCTATGAGATTCAACCCTAAGATATCAACACTAGAATAAAGATCAGATCTAGACTCAATAAGCATGGACGAACTGCATGGAATATTCACATCATATGAAATGAGAACTGAGTAGGAAAATATAGATGTAAAAGAAGCAACCTTCAAGGCATCCAAAAGATCAAAGAAAAATAAAAGGGAACAAGAATAATATAGAAGCAATAGTGACGTCTCGGAAGATGATGAATATGTGGCCAACTTCATCAAAAGACTGAACAAGGGAACCAATGGTAGGTATAGAGGTAAGCTCCCTTTAATTCGTTTTAATTGTGATGGTATTGGTCATTTTGCTAACAAATGTCCTCATAAGAAAAAGAGAAATGATGAAGGTTACTCAAAAGGAAAACACACATATAAATGAAAAAGAACTACAAAGAAAGTTTTCAAGAAAATATTATACACCAAAAAAGACATCTCATCATCAGATGAAGATGAAGCCAGTGACAGTGAGACAGGAAAAGTTCTATTCATGGCAGTAAAAGACTCTAACAAAAAAGACTTTGAAGAAGAATATGAAGAAGCCGAAGAAGAATGTGAGGAAGTTGAAGAAGAAATTGAAGAGGCAGAAGTTGACTATCGAGAATAATTAATGTGTGCCATAGAAGTTATCAGAAGAGAAAAGAAGAAAAACAAGAAACTACAAGCAAAACTAGACAAGAAAAATGACACTCGGAAACTAGAACAAATGATCACAAAATTGAAGGTAAAAATAGAAGAAGATAAAAGAATTGAAGAAGCACTCAAAGAACAACTAGAAGAAAAGGACAAGATCATTGGAAATTTGGAAGTAGAGATTGTCACACTAAGAAAGGATATTCAAAAGAAAAATATACAGAATAGCTCAAAAGTTCTGGATGACATTATCAGTATCCAAAAATCTCATCTTGACAAGTCCAGACTTGGATACAATCAGATTGAAAAGGGATGAAGCTCCAAAACAACAGAGGAAGAAACAAATCCAAAGAGCTATGAAAAAACAATCAAAGAGGATAGGAAGATATACAAGGAAGATTACAGGGACACTCCTCCACCAAGAAGATTCAGATTTCAGAATCAACAATAGCCAGAGAGGCCTCAAGAAGAAGAAGGATTCATAAGAGCACCTCCTTTCAGAAGATCTTCAACTCCCAAGTATCAAACTATATTTTTTGATTTATGTTATGCATGTAATAATTTTGGACATAAAGCTGTGAATTGTAGAGCTAACAACAAGAACAATAACAACTCTGAGAGTTATACATAAAGTGATTATTCAAGAAGACCTAGTGAAACACAAAGAAGGAGTTACAACAAGTTTGAATCTTTGAGCACTGAAGTGGAATGTTACAAATGTAAAAATTTTGGACACATGGCCAAGGATTTCAGAATGACAGTCCTTCCTAAATAACCTCAACAGAATAACAACAGTCACAGATAAGAACCTCAGAAAATGACATGGATAAGAAAGGAAGATCAATATAGCAATGAAGAATGCACAGTCGCTCTACAAACTAAGTAGAAGAAACACGGTTGGTATGTTGACAGTGGGTGTTCAAAACACATGACAGATGATAAATACAAATTTATTACATTACGAAAAGAAAAAAATGGACCAGTCTCCTTCGAAAATGATAATTCATCCAAAATCATTGGAGAAGGCATAGTCTGAATTGGGAACAAGAATGAAAAGGCACAAAATGTTCTATTGGTAGAAAATATGAAACATAATCTTCTAAGTGTAAGTGAAATGTGTGACCAAGGTCACAAAGTTACTTTCGATTCACAAAAGTGTGAGATAAGAAAATAAGGTTCGGGGAAATTGGTCGGTATAGCTGCAAGAACTTCAAACAACATATATGTGTTAAATGAAATTGGAAATGAAAAGTGTTGTCTAGGAAAGGAAGATGAAAGTTAGCTATGGCACAGAAGAATGGTTCACATGCATAATGATAACCTTGTCAAAGTCAACAAAAGAGAAGCAGTCAGAGAAATGCCTCAGATCATGAAACCAACCAACACTTTATGCAAGCATTGTCAACAAGGAAAGTAAACAAAGACCAGGTTCAAATCAAAGGAATATTCAACAACAAGACCACTGGAAATTGTGCACACTGATCTAGTTGGACCAACTACAACAAAAGGCTTAAAAGGTGAGAGATATTTTATGTTATTAGTTGATGATTATACAAGAATGACTGCAGTTTGCTTTCTCAAGAACAAGTCAGAAGCTTTTGAAAAATTCAAAATCTACAAGGAAATGGTTGAAAATGAGATGGATTCAAGAATCAAATGCTTGAGATCTGATAATGGAGGAGAGTTCACTTCAAAAGAATTTATGGACTACTATAGCAGTCATGGAATAAAAAGGTAATTCTCTGTTGCTAGGACACCTCAACAGAATGGAGTTGTTGAAAGAAAGAACAAGACAATACAGGAAATGGATCGAAAAATGCTAATGGATTCCAAATTGACATATATATATTGGACACAGGCAGTGCATACAATAGTTCACATTCAAAACAGATTAATGCTCATAAACAACACTAATAAAACTCCCTACGAGCTATGGAAAGGAAGACCAACAAATGTGGAGCACTTCGGTGTTTTTTGAAGGAAATGCTACATCAAAAGAGAAGATGGCAGAATGGGAAAGTTTGACTCTCGTGTGGACAAAAGAATACTTGTTGGTTACTCAAGTACAATGAAAGCATACAAGTGTTACAATCTAAGATTAAACAAAGTTTTGGAAAGAATCAACGTAACAATTGATGAAACAGGCAGACCAGAATCAAAGGAAGAAGAAAACAAATCAATAGAACAACTTTTCGAATAAGAAGATGAAAAAGAATTAGAATAGGAAGATGAAGATGAAGAGAATCCGACAGAAATACAAGAGAAAGTTCAACAAGTATCTCCAAAGACACCTAACAAATGAGTACAGAAGAATCATCCTTCAGATTAGATTATTGGAAACAAAGATGCAGGAGTTGAGACTAGAAGAAATATCTGTTCACCATAACAAACACACCTAGAACTCTTATCTACAATTGAACCAAAATGTTTTGAAGAAGTCAACAAGGATGAATTTTGGAATAAGGCCATGGATGAAGAATTGGATCAAATAGAGAAAAATGACACTTGGGAATTGGTTCCAAGACCAAAGAATAATAATGTGATCGGCACAAAATGGGTTTTCAAGAATAAATTGAATGAATATCGACAGGTTACAAGGAACAAAGTTAGATTGGTATGTAAAGGATATGCACAGATTGAAGGAATCGACTTTGAAGAGACATTTGCCCCAGTTGCTAGAATGGAAGCAATCCACTTGATTTTAGCTTATGCATGCTCCAAAAATGTTAAAGTATATGAGATGGACGTAAAATAAACTTTTCTGAATGGGGAACTTGAAGAAGAAGTCTACATTGAACAATCAGAAGGATTTCAGGTTTCAGAGAACACATACTATGTGTGTAAATTAAAGAAGGCCGTGTATGGTCTAAAACAGACTCCTAGAGCATGGTAATCTAGACTAGATAAGTATCTGCAGCAGGCAGGGTTCAGAAAAGGAAGTGTAGACAATAACCTCTACATCAAGGTCAGTGAAGGTAATATTTTATTAATTGAAGTTTATGTTGATGATATTATTTTTGGTAGTGATGATGACAGGTTAAGACAGAAATTTGTAAAAGATATGCAGAATGAATTTGAAATGTCATTACTTGGAGAACTATCCTTCTTTCTAGGACTTCAGATACGTCAAAACAACCAAGGAATTTTTATTTCTCAAACCAAGTATATCATAGAAATGATAAAGAGGTTCAGAATGGAAGATTGCAAACCAGTTATCACTCCCATGCAAACCAGTTGTAAGTTGAGCAAAGATGATGATTCGAAGTCTACAGATTAGAGGAAATAAAGGTCAATGATTGACAACCTACTATATGTGAAAAAATCCAGACCATATGTAATGCAGGCAGTTGGACATGTGGAATGATTTCAAGCAGCACCAAAGGAATCACATGTATTAGAAGTAAAGAGGATTTTCAGATGTCTCAAAGGAACATAAAAGTTTGGATTATGTTATCCAAAAGGAAAAGATCTATCACTTATTGCCTACACAGAAGTAGATTGGGCAGGTTGTATTGATGACCAAGGAAGCACCATTGGAGAAGCGTTCTACTTAGGTGAGTGTTTGGTATCATGGCTAAGCAATAAACAATCATCAGTATCTCTATCTACAACCAAGGCAGAGTATATTGTAGCAGCAACATGTTGTACACAGGTTCTTTGGATGAAACAAACTTTGACATATATACAGGTTGAGTATGATGATCCCATTCCAATATTTTGTGATAATACAAGTGCCATCAGTATCTCAAAAAACCTGGTGACGCACTCAAAGACAAAGCACATTCCAATCAAGTATCACTTTCTACGAGAACAGGTTGTAGAAAAGAACATCAAAGTTGAGTATGTGGGCACAAAAGAACAAGTGGCAGACATCTTTACAAAACCACTTCCATGGGAAGCCTTTGAATATCTTCGCCAAATACCTGGAGTTATTTCTACTCCAAAATGAATGATTTTTGAATGCTTATCTTATATGTCTTAGATGTACATGAGGAAGCACCATAAGAGGATAGTTCAGTCAGGGGGAGCATCCCCGGATGGAAAGATACCTTTGCCATTGATGACAAAGGGGGAGAGATTTATCAGATGCAGAGGACAGAGGCATGGTTCCAGGGGGAGTAGATTTATCAGATGCAGAGGACATAGACAGATTTATCAGATACAGAGGACAAAGGCATGGTTCCAGGGGGAGAATATTTATCATATGCAGAGGACAGAGGCATATTTATCAGATACAAAGGACAGAGGCATGATTCCAGGGGGATCATGAGTGACATGATTTCAGTATTGCATCAGAGTGTTGCCATCAATTCCAAAGGGGGATATTGTTGATTAAGGTTGGTTGTCATTGATGTCAACCCTTGAAGAAAGCCCCACAACATAAAGGTTTGGGTAATGGACCCAAGATTGTTTGATGTAAAGATGACTTGGCATTGTCTTGTCATGGTTGATAAGAAGTAAAGATGGATGAACTCCAAAGTGGTCCCCTTATGGTGAAAGCCCTCACACAAAGACGATTTGTAGAGTAAGATAATCCATGCTTAATTATGGGATAATGAGTTGAAGGACAATGAATTTGTCAGAGAAAATATCCTAGATGGATAGTTCTTGTCATGCCATTTTCGGTGGTATGTGGAACGTCACACAACTCCTCATGGTTAGATAGATATGACCATATGAAGTTGGAGAACCCCTCATGAGTCTTATAGAAGCCCCCAAGGGTCAAAGTGCTTTGCAAAAGAATTTGTTTTAAATGAAGAAGCCCTAAAATAAGGAAAGTGTAAAGCTACATGAAGATATAAATAAGAGGAAAAACTCACTCTTTAAGAACAGACTTGTACATATTGTATATCTATTTTCTTGTGTAAAGCTTCTTGTAAATACTTGTGGATACATTTGAAGTGGCGAACGTCTGAAGTAGTACGAAGGGTTGATGACAAAATTCTCGGATTTACAGAAAACCCTATTTTATGAGGCATACATGGGTTGTCTGTGTATAGGGTGTGTATGTACGCGAGCTAGCTGTGTATAGGGTGAGTATGTACGTGGGCTGGTTGTGTATAGGGTTAGTATGTACGCGGGCTAGCTGTGTATAGGGTGAGTATATGTTGATAAAGCCAGGAAACTTGAGAAGATGAAGATGTAGTGGTTCTAGATTCTGAGATCAAGCTCCCAGGAAGGTCTAGAGTGCTCAGATACATCAGATCCATCCACCAGTTCAAAAGGTATGTCTTATTTCTATGAATAGTTGGATTTTGATGTATGCATGAGGAATGGAAATGGAGATTTGACTATTCTCCCTAGAGAGACTAGTGGATGCATGAGATCTTTTGTATAAGTTAGATCTACAGAAATACAGTGCTGGTATATTTATCATTGATACTTCTTATTGAGGAACATATTGTATTTCTTGGCATATGGCTAAAATTTTTATGATACATGGTTGAGATCTTCTCTTTATTGATGTATTGAGAAGTTTAATATCATAAAGGGGTTGATGACTAAGATCATGTGAGCGATATTATACTTGTTCATGATTACACATACCTATATGGCACATGACTAGAGAGAGACATACTTTCCTTTGAGTAGAGGTTATGTATGAGGATGCATGCAGAAGGTAGAATTACAGTCTGGATATAGTGACAAGTTGCTGATCTATGTGAAATAAGTTACAAAGGGTCAGAAGTTTTCAAGTGAAAGGAAGCCCTAGTTTTAAAAGGCATACACAGGCTGCATAACAGATAGGGCGCATACATATGCGAGATGCATCATTGTAGGTCGTGTATCTGTTGTATTTTTTTGGATACATGTTCAGTTCATGTACAGATTGATTACAGGGCAGTTGTACAGATTGGATACAGTTCAATGGTATAGGTTGATACAGTTGTACAATAGTATATCTCACAGTGATAGGTTGACAGTGGTTCCATCATTCTACTTCTACTTCAGGGTGGAAGGACGGTGCAAGGACAGATGGTTGTAGCCACCTTCCGGTTGTAGCTGGAGAACATAGGGGGTTGTACCCTCCTTCTGGTAGTAGCCAGACAATTGGGGAGTTGGAGCTTCCCTCAGGTGGTAGCCTGAGAAACTAGGGGGTTGGAGCCTCCTTCCAGTTGCAGCTGGAAAACAAAGGAAGTTGGTGCTTCCAATGAATGTAATTCTTCAAGACATATAAGAAAAATAATTTTGTGGTTTTCTCCCGATTTGGGTTTCCACGTAAAACACTGGTGTACTATGTATGTGTGTGATTGTTTATTTCTTATTTCTCATTATTGGATAATAATTCTACATTGATATAACATTTGAAGAAAAATGATTATAATTACACTATTACTAATTCAACCCCCCTCTCAGTAATCCAACAAGTGCTACATGTGGGCTCTTAACCCTCAATATTTTCAAGGGTGAAAATCTAGGGGTTAACAGGGCGATATTATCGTTTTATCCAAAATCTCAAAAAATGTCCCGATGTTCCTGATAATTTCGCAATATTGGCAAAACGTATTCATTCTTTCTCCTACGGGAAACATATATTATTGCACTCTCATGTTTTTGGTTGTTATTGTTCTTGGTTATATTTCTTACTATAGTTCTCTTATAGACTCTCTCTAGCTCACTTGTGATCAGCCCCATGCTCTTGTTTTGGGTTATTTGTCTCTATAGTGTACTTACACTCAAGTTATCTCTTTCCAAGGTTGTCCTAGTGCTGGTTGTTATCTCCTTGTTTGTTGCGGGATTTAGGGTTCGTTGGTTGGTTCCATTGGATCCTTTCACTCTTAT
>ML778533.1:573728-587726 GCA_009831015.1 Picea engelmannii
TTGCCTCCTATATAAGCTTCAAAAACATAGAAGACGAAAATTGACTTGCAAAATAATGATAGGGGAGAAGTAACCAAATTACCTAAAGGAGATATTGGCAAATATATTCTTGCATTAGATAAATTTGGTTTTGAATGTGTAAACAAGAAAGGACTTATGGTTATATGTGGGTTATAAATGAGAAACTGAGGGAGGACGAAACCTAAACTGGGATAAATAAGAAATCTAAGTAGACTAAGTCATTAGATGGACATGATCAGAAATAGGAAGTCTACCCAGTGAGTGAAGAGGCACATAACAAGAGATGATCAAACTCATAGAATGAAGAAACAAGATAAGACAGGATAAGATAATTTAGTAATGTCCAACAAATGACCACAAAAGTAGGTTAGTGGGACTAAATGGTACATCTAGTGTAGGTACAATGTGGGAGTGTGAAGGCAACTCCTAGATAAACACTGGTAGCAAACAAACAAAGAAAAAATTGTCTATATAAGAGCTAAATATCTAGCCAAAGAAGATATACCAAAGGGCATAAGTACAATAATCATGATAAACATTGAAAATATTAATGTTCAACAAAGGAGAGACAGTATGTCAAGGCCCACTAGAGATGACAATCAAGGACAAGTGAAAGGACTGAGAAATGGGCTCACCATCAAAGTCATGAATCACCATGAAAGGGTCGATCTAGTGGATTCTATCCTCTAGGGAGTAATTGAGGTTGAGGGTTCTTGATTGTATGATCTAGGGGGAGCATAGGAGCAAGATGTTAATTTTGATAGCGTCGGACATGTACTTCCATAGAGGCTTGGTGTCTAGCATATGGAAGTCCTACTTGTAACCTCTCAGAAAGCCTTAGGGGGCTCACTTTATGTGTTAATTATTAAACTAAATGTTCTTTTAATTAATTAAGTTCAATGCTTAAGTTAGTGGCATTAGTAACTTAAGTGAGAGTTTGATTAAGTCATAGCCATTAGATCTAAAGTGAAAGTGAGATTAGATCTTAGCCTTTGATCACTTTGGAGATCTAGGGTTGGTGATTGATTTGGTCAAATCTTAGTATAATAAAAGGCAACCTATGTGAGGGGCTGAGAGTGAGGAGATCTCATTGAGTGGGTGAAGAGAATTCATCCGAGTGTGTGTGGGCAAGGCTAAGGAAGTGTGCAGAGTTACAATGAGGGAGATAACAACCAAGTGGGCTAGGCTATCACTGCTTTGTAATCCTCTAAATGGCCATTATCCCGGGAAGGGATCCCAATAATAATAAAAGAAGATTTGGTTTTCCCGCGAGGGTTTTTCTAGGGGTTTTACCGGAATCTCGTGTGCAACGTGATGTTTGGTTTCTGTTGTTATTGCTTTTGATTTTTGGTTAAAACCTAGTTGTGCATTTAATGAATAAACTGTTTTTTTATTGTTGAGTTAACTGTCGTGGTTCTAGATTTCAGAAATTAACATGGTATTGGAGCCCCAACTCTGACGAGGAAGCCAGTTTGTATAGGCGAGATTTGGCAACAAGAATTGCAGTCTACAGGAAAAATCTTTTTTAAGTTTGCTGCTCGAGTAAAAATCGGCTAAGATAGCGTGGATAACACAGTCATAGAAGATTCACTGAGCTACGGGAAACGGGCATGGTCGAGCAACAATGTAGATCGAATGAGTCTGAGTCAATTGATGTAGTGGATGAGAGCTAACGGTGCATGTGCAGAGGATTGAATCCTTGGGTGTGCAGACGACGGATGTGGAGAATCTTCGCGGTGAAAGAAGTGTTGGGAACACAGCTGAATTATCCGACTCGAGTGAAGGGAGGATGATAGGAAGAGCCATTGTGTTTTTGTGTGTGGTTCGCTGAAGTGTTGAGGGCTGGAAGATGAGCTGAGTACAGCCACAATTTGGTGGAGGAGGCAGATCTGGAAGTGGCGCGACCGAGGATACGGAGAGGTACAACCGAATGATGGACAACATGTGGATTGTGAGGGAGAGTTGCGGGAGGCAACAAATCGTAGTAAGAGTTAGCGAGGTTCGATTTGTAGCAGCCGTCAACAGAAGGCTCAACCGCCAGCTGCGTGGGTAAGATCGTGGGATGACTAGGAGAAAAGGAACAGCGATAGGATTGGTTGGGCATGGTGAGGAGAGGTTGCGGCCTACAACCGCCACTACCAGCCGCAACAGTCCTCTAATGCTACGACTCAAGCAGGCAAAGGTAGCCGCGTGGAGGGTGGCCAACAAGAAAGCAGGCATACCCAAGAGAGGTTGAGAAGGTCTGGGTAGAACCTGGGCAGCGAGCAGACTTCCCAGAAATTCTCAGGCAACGGACAATAAGACGGCATCAAGTCCGGGAAGTTAAATTTTGAGCTTTTTTTTCAGCAACTTGTCGAGGTGGCAACATTGGGATTGTGGTTTGAAGAAAGGTTGGACGAGGTGTCCAACTACAGTCCGTGGAAGGAGCATATCATGTTGGTGTTGATGGAGAATGACATCTCGGAGTTTTCCAACTCCATCATGGTCCCACCAACGGATCCAAAAGAACTAGTCGCCCATAAGTTAAAGGACGTGAAAGCCAGGCATATAATCCTAGATGGAGTGAAGGATCAATTGATCCCTCATTTATTGGGAAAGAATTCAACCAGGGACATGTGGGAGGCTCTGAAGAGGTTGTTTCAGAGAAAGAACGAGAATCACAAGAAGGTGTTGAGGGAGAAGCTCAGGAATACAAAGATGACACGATAAGATATGGTGACGACTTATCTCACCCGCATCTGATGTTTTTGAGATGAACTGGCAACAATTGGGGAAGTAGTGGATGACTCAGAGTTAGTGAGTACAATGCTCAAAGATTTTACAAAGGAATGGACACCATTCATCAAAGGGGTCGTGGCACGAGAGAAGCTCCCTGATTGGTCAAGATTGTGGGATGAATTTGTTGAGGAGGAACTTTGAGATGAAGAGATGAATAGAGGTAGGAACAAGAAGGATGATGATAATGAAGCTCTTTCTAGCCAGGTAAAGAAGGGCAAGAAGATTTCGAGCGTAGACGGTAAGAAGGACATGAGCAAAGTCAATTACTTTTCATTTCGCAAATTTGGGCATTATGCAGGTCAATGTCTGAACAAGAAGAAAGGGGGAAATGAGACGCAACCAGAGGTAGTTGTGTCGACACAGAATCAAATGGACGAGTTTGTCGAGAAGTTTGAACAATCAGAGTTCTTACGTGTTTACCAGACTACTTTGGGGCACCATATCAGTTGATGCATGGTTGATAGATAGTGGAGCCTCATGTTATATGACAGGATCATGAGAGGTGTTTGAGAGTTTCACAGAGTCTAATTTGGATCTATATGTGGAACTTGGTATGGGGACCAAGCATGCAGTGCAGGGATCCAGAACAATGCCATTCCAGATGGAGTCAAGAGGTATATTGGAAGTGATGAATGTGTTATGGGTGCCAAAACTCAGAAGGAGTGTGCTCTCAATCTCAACGATTGAGAAGAAGGGTTATGGGGTCTTATTTTGAGATGGACAAGCATTGATCATGCCCAAAGGATCTAGCTCAGACAAAAGTTTTCTTTGGGGTTAGAGAGAGCAACCTGTATAGGCTAAAGGGAAAGCCTATGACAAGCAGTAGAAAAGCAACAGAATATAAGGAGCAGAAGGTTGAGCAGCTCAGAGGGATTCGACCTTCAAGTTCCAGTTGGAAGGAGAAGCCTTCCAAGTTTGTCCAGAAGAAGTAGTCATGGTGCGAGATGACCATGCAAGATGCTTAGGAGAAAGACAATTCTAGGAGCATGATCAAAGGAAAGTCTTCACAAACAGTTCCAATCGAGACAACTGAGATAGCCTTTGTGTCAGAGGGAGCAACCAGAGTTGGCAAGGTAGAAAATCTGATAGCGAAGATAGAGCCACCTCCAAGTGGAAGAAGTTCCTTCCTTGCTAATAGGGAGTGTTGATTTTTTTAGCATCGGACAGGCGCTTCCACAGAGGCTCGGTGTCTAGCATGTGGAAGTCGACCTTGTAACCTCTCAAAAAACCTTAGGGAGTTCACTTTATGTGTTAATTATTAAAATAAATGTTCTTTTAATTAATTAAGTTAAATGCCTAAGCTAGTGGCATTAGTAACTTAAGTGATAGTTTGATTAATTCATAGCCATTAGATCTCAGCCTTTGATCACTTTGGAGATATAGGGTTAGTGATTGATTTGGTCAAATCTCAATGCAATAAAAGGCAGCCTAGGTGAGGGGATGAAACACATGAGAGTGAGGAGATCTCATTGAGTGGGTGAAGAGAGTTCATCTGAGTATGTGTGGGTAGGGTCGATGAAGTGTGCAAAGGTGCAATAAGGGAGATAACAACCAAGTGGGATAGGCTATCACTATTTTGTAATCCTCTGAAAGGCCATTATCCCAAGAAGGGATCCCAATAATAATAAAAGAAGAATTGGTTTTCTTGCAAGGATTTTTCCAGGGGTTTTACCCTAATGTCGTGTGCAATGTGATGTTTGGTTTCTATTGTTATTGCTTCCACTGATTTTTGGTTAAAACCTATTTGTGCAGTTAATGAATAAAGTGTTTTTTTATTGTTCAATTAACTGTCATGGTGCTAGGTTTCATAAATTAACACAAGAGAGTCCAACTCTTCTACCATCTAGGGTAGTGAGGAAGAATCTACTTGTAGAGACCTAGTTACTCAATGAAACCTAAGTAGTGGTGTGCTGGGAAAGGGGAACATGACTCTGGATCCCCGTGGCCTAGTCCATCTACAAGTCAGTAGTGGGCATCCTATAGCTTAGTGTTGGCTATCGGAAGTCACCCCTGGATTGCTAGCAGGAGAAGAGCCCGACGCCCATCAGAGTAATGTCACGATTTGTTTAAAGGGTGATCAAATGGAGGAAAACTCAAAACAGCATTGTATCAACTCAGAGACCAGACCAGGCATGCATGAACGAGTGAGGTCTTGATAAACTCCAAACAGTGAGTCGTAGTAAAAGGGCAAGCAGGTGGAAGACTTATGCAAGAGAAGTGCAGCGATCTACAATAAACATCAGGTTCATCACAGATTGAAGAAGATAGCATTCAAACACAAAGTCCCTTAATGTTCAAACACAGAAAACCAGAGAGTACAAAAATGCCACGACAAATCCTTTATCATAACATAACTGCAACAATCCACGTGAATCCTTCACTATGAACACTCCGGCGTGAGATGAAACAAAGATGGAAGAAAGGAGAACTGTTTGTTATAAACCAAGAAGTCTCAAACACAGAGGCATAACCAGGAGATCAGAATGTCGCTGAAACTTTACAGTCGGGAGCTTAGCTCTACCATCGATAGATACAAAAATGCCTACATATACTCAAAACTACAACAGCAGTGGAACCAAGAAAATGCATTGAAGGCTTTGCGTCTACATGGCTCCTGACACTTCTGCAGCCGCAGTCTTTGACTAATCGTGCAACTTGTGGCAGACGCGATAGATCTTCTGATAGTTACATCGGTGAACCGACGTGCCTTTAATTCATTGTAGGACGTCCCCATTATGGAGGAGACGATGTCTAACCACCACCAACCGCTTCAATAACTGCTTCTTGGGATTGATAACGGCCCAGCCAACTCAGCACTTCGGGATCTGGATGACCTCTCGCGCTGCCACCTGGAATAACTGAATATCTTGAGGAACAGGTATGGAGGCCAGCGTGGAGGAATGTTCGCGCCGGGTTATAAGGGCGTGAAAGGAGTGACGCGATGAGAGGAGGAAAACGGAAGGAAAGAACTCGCCTTCGGGTGAGAGGCTGACGTGGAGAGGAACGGGACATGTGGCAGGCGGTGGGTGGATGATGAGAAGAAGGGAAGGCCACGCGGACCAGAGAGGAGAGATGAAAGGATGACATACGGCAGCAGGGGAAAGGCGGAAGGGAGGATGAAGTGATGGGGATAGGGCCCACACTGGTTAATCACATGGCAGTTGAGAAGAGCAAGGCTGCACGAGCGCCGTTGATCTGGGCGTCTCGATCGTGGCCATCGGAATCTGCATCTACGATTCCGGACCCCCCCCCTCCGCTTAAAGGTAGAAGGGCGGGGGGGGGTCCGGAATGGTCTTCATCGCCGTTGATCCGGGCGCGCTCATCTGGACCGTTGGAGAGGTGTGCCCCCGATTTCGGACCCCCCCCCCTTCTTAAAGATCGGAAGGCAAGGGGGGTCCGAAATCCAATATGCGCCGTCGATCTGGGCGCGCAAATCTGGACCGCCCGGTCTTGCTTGCTGCTTACCACGGGCGCGTTATCTCCCAAAACTTTGGACAAGTGGGTTTTTACCCCTTCTTTTGTGTTCTAACCCCCTATGCCAGAAATATCGCTAACATTTGGCTCCATGGGGGATAGAGTCGTCCCTGTGATGCTCTAAGAACTCTTTTGCAGACTTAGTGCCTTTGCTGTTGGGCTATGGAGTCATTTATTAGTCCAAAAAAAACGAAAACAAAAAACGATATTTACAAAACTAAACAAAACGAGCCGACTGTGGCTCACATAAAACATTTCTTTAAGAAATGCCCATTGACTGGGCCACTAAAAACTTCATTGCCTTCCAGATCCTGCAACCTGTAAGTGTTATTGGAAAACACTTCAAGGATCTCGAAAGGCCCAAACCAGAGGGCATCAAATTTACTGTGTTTTCCCTTCTCCTGCCTGGGTGCATCCCACTTGAGCACCAGATCACCCTGCTCAAACTCTTTCTTCTTGTTTTTTCTGTCAAAAGCCTGCTTGATCTTCTGCTGATGATTGTAAGCTCTGCCCAGGACCTGTTCTCTGATCTGCTGCACTTCCACCATCTGATGAATTCTTCTGAGCATAAGATTAGGTTCCCCCTCATAGTCATGGAGAAGATTTGCCACAGGTAAGGCAAGCTGAGTGGGGAAAACTGCCTCAATCCCATAAACAAGCTGGAAGGGTGAGAGACCCAGGGATTTCTTTGTTGTCACTCAGTCGGCCCAAAGTGCAAATTTGAGCTTTGAGTCCCAGGCCCTTTTATTATCCTCCAATAGCCTTTTGATAAGCTTGTTTATACTTTTATTAGAGGACTCTGCTAGTCCGTTTCCCTGAGGATAGTAGGGAGTGGAGTGAATCAGTGAAATCCCAAATTGTTCACAAAATTTGATCAGAGGCTCAGACCGAAATGGGGAAGCATTGTCAGTGACAATTTTGCTAGGGCAGCCAAACCTAGCAATGATGTCCTCCAGAAAGCTGATGATTACTTTGTGAGAAGTGCTTCTGGTAGGGATAGCTTCTATCCATTTAGTGAAGTAGTCAGTTGCTGTCAAAATCCATCGGTGCTGGCCACTTGAGGGAGGATGAATTTCCCCGATAAAGTCCAATCCCCACTGCTGAAAGGGTGCCGAGAACACCACGGGTTTCAATGGCAGGGATTTGAGCTGCTGTTTCCCTGAGAATTTCTGACATTTGATGCAAGCTCTAATTTCCCTGCAGACATCAGGAAATAAGGTGGGCCAGTAGTACCCAGCTCGGAGGATCTTGTGAGCAGTGGTCTTCCAAAAATAATGGCCCCCACATAGACCACTATGGAAGTCATTCATAACCTTCTGGGCCTGTTGTGGGTCTAGACACATCAGTAATATCCCCTGGGGGTCTTTCCAATACAAGGCTTGGCCAATAAGACAATACCTGACAACTTTGAGCTTTAAAGCTCTTGCCTTGCTTTTTTCCATCCCATCAGGGGGTCTCAACTCCTGCAGGAAATACAAGATATATTTGTACCAGGGGCATGCTGCTAGTGGCACAGTGCCTTGGAAACTTTTGTTGGATGATTCAGCTTGTTCATTGATAAAATTGATTTCCAAGACTTTGTAATTGGATTCGGCCAGGAGCTTGGCCAAACCCTGCCCTTTTATTAGCTTGGTGGGCTTGATCTCCAAGTCAATTTCTAGGATCTTGGCGATCCATTTACTTCTTCTTCCGTCTATGTCAGGTTGTATAAGAATGTCCTTCACAGAGGTTGAAGGGACATATGCAATGATCTTTGAGTGTAAGACATAGACCCTGAAAGCTTTAAGAGCTTTCACCAAGGCATAAGCCTGCTTCTCCATGATCTCGTATCGGAGCTCTGCATCTCTCAGCGCCTTGCTAAAGAAGGCAATAGGCTGCTCTTGCCCTTGATCGTTTTTCTGCAGCAGAACCGCTGCCACTGTGTCGAAGGAAGCAAAAGAAAATATCATAAAATATTTAGAATAATCTGGACTGACTAGCACAGGGGCCTCAGTCAATGCTTTCTTTATTTGGTCAAAAGACTTCCTGGGTTCAACAGTCCATTTTATTTCATGGCCCTTCCTGAGCATGGCTGTGATATGCTTCACCAATTCAGCAAAATTTGAGACAAACCTCCTCAGGAAATTAATCCTTCCCAAAAATGTTTGGACCTCCTTTTTAGATCTGGGAAGTGACAGGGCCTGAATTGCTTCTACCCTGTCAGGATCAATCCTCACTCCCTCTGCTGAGACTATATGGCCTAACAGCTTCCCTTCTTGCATAGCAAACAATGATTTTTTGGGATTTAGGGAAAGGCCAAACCTGCGACATTTCAGGAAAACCCTCTTCAAATCGCAGTGGTGTTCTATATCAGTCTTGGAGAAGACTGTTATGTCATCTAGGTAAATCACCACAAACCTATCTTTTTCCCCGATGAAGGCTATGTCCATGGCTCGCTGAAACGTTGCCCCTGCATTCATCAATTCGAAGGGCATCTTGGCATACATGAATGTACCCCAAGGAGTGCTGAAGGTTGTCTTTTCTCTATCTTTAGGCATGACTGATATCTGATTATAGCCAGAAAAGCCATCTATCATAGATATCCTAGATGCACCAGTGACCCTCTACAATATATGTTCCATGTTGGGCAGGGGGTAATTGTCCTTCCTTGAACTCCTGTTCAGGTTCCGGAAATCGACACAGATTCTGATCTCTCTGCTTTTCTTCCTTACTGGGACCAAATTGGCTACCCAGCTAGAGTATCTCAAGGGGACTATGATTTGGGCATCCATCAGCTTTTTCACCTCCCTCTCCATGACAGGTAACAGCGTAGGATTTATCTGTCTCAGCTTCTGCTTGAAAGGTCTAGCCTCCTCTTTCAGTGGGATCTTGTGCTCAATGACTGACGTGTCATATGTCTTGAGGTCTTTGTAAGTCCACGCAAACACGTCAACAAACTCCCTCAGCAAATCAGTATATCCGATCCTCTGCTCCTCAGTCAAACTTCTTGACAGCTTGACAAACTTGGGCTCCTCTGGTGTGCCTATGTTGCATTCAGTCGTATCAGCATCATCACCCGAAATTCTGCCCTTTACCACCACATCATTCCCTTTAAACAATCTTTCTAATGGAATTAGGCCTCTTGGTATATGATTGCTCGGCAGTTGAATAATCTGGTGGTCAGCAACTTCATTCAACAACTCCCCAGGGTGGTAGTCAGGTCCCTCGTCAGGGTCTTCATCTATATGCAATGCAGAGAAGTCATCGATAGATTGGAGGAATTTCTTAATCTCCTGATCATCTTCAAATACCCTCCAATGTTTGACATTGTCTGGTACAGAGGGTCTGTATCTTATTTCCACCTCCGATCTGTCAGCGGGCAGCGCAGGAGCTTCGAACAGACTAGCTGAGAAGGCTTGAAAGTCAGCTGGAGCGTTTTCTTCCCGTGGAATGAAAGAGATGTTGAAGGCTAGGAAGAAACTATCAATTAGATCCCATACCTCGTTCCTGTAATTCTTGAGGCGAGGGTGCTTGGTCTGATAGACATTTTTGACCTACTGGACAATTAATTCTGCATCCCCAAACACAGCCATCTCCCTGATTCCTATTTCTTTTGCAGCCCTTAATCCTAGAACCAGAGCTTCATACTCTGCCACGTTGTTGGTGACTTCAAATTCCAGCTTGTATGACAGTGATATGGTTTCCTGAGAAGGAGATTTGAATACCACTCCGACACCTGCACCTATACTGGAAGAAGCTCCGTCAAAGAACATCTTCCAAACAGAGGTGGTTGGAGGAGGCATCCCCTAATCAAGACTAAGCTGCTTTCTGATCTGCAAAGGGGTCTCAAGCTCATCAGTGACCTGCAGCAAGCTAGATCCTAAGTCAGTGTCCAAGGAATAGATGGGATGATTAGTGGGGTTTGCTTCATCACTGACTATGTAGGCTAGCTGGGCCTCCCTGTATAATCTCCTATGTTCCCCCCCAAAAGACCGGGATAGTGGCATACGTGAGATCCATCTGTAATGTCCCTCCAAGTCTTTTAATCCAAGACCTTGACAGCAGCATCCCAAACTTGGGGGGAACATCAACTACCACTATATCCATGACCATACTTTTCATGGGCAGCTGAAACAGGGAAACCACCAGGTTCTTGATGACTCCCAAACACTGTACCCTCCTGGAGTCAAAGGAATAGAGGTCATGATAGGCTCTAGTGACTTCTAATCCTAGCTCTTCCATGACGGCTTTAGGCATGAGGTTATGGGAGGCTCCTGAATCCATTAAGCAATTATGTAGCACTTTGTCATGTATGTTCAGGGAGGTGTAGAAGGGAGGGGATGAATCATCTCTGTCTTCTACCATGGGACCTAGGACCACTGCAGGCCTTTCATCTTGGAGGTTTATGCAGTCTGTGGAAGGGCCAGAGGCTTCAGATTTCAGCAGGTCAGAGAAACGTTTTTTGAATTCCCCATGTTTGATTAACTCAGTGAGGGGCACATGGATTCTGATCTTTTGAATTTCATGCTCGAAATTAAAGGAAGATGTAAGATTTGGAACTTCTCTAATTTTAGGAGCATGACTTTGAATAATAGGGGAGAGAGGTTGGGCCTTCTTACCTCTGTGGTTGTCTGCTATCTCATCAGCAGGCTTCTCTGCTCTAGTGGATGACTCAGGAACATCAAGGGCTGTTGCCCGCTTATCTGATCTCAGGTTATACCTGCCCCGGCCACCGCCAGCTTTGTCTGCTCTGCTTAGCTCATTGAGCTGACCATCCATGAGAGACTCTTCATATGTTGATTTGGTCAGATGAGGGAAAGGGGGAGTGACCTCTAAACTGTGAATCTTTGGCTCAGGTTTGTCCACTTCGTCTTGTTCTTCATCAGCCATGAAATTGTTCTGGAAGGGAGCCTGAATTCTTTGGTCATTTCTGTCTCTTTCCTTCTCTTTGTGCATAGTTGTAGGAGCAAAATTGTTTGGCCTCCTGAAACCTCCTTTATTTTCGGTGTTCTGAGGGCCCTTATACATCTGCCTTCTTTCGACCTTCAATCTTTCCACTTCTTCTTTAAGAAAGTTCATTACTTGTGCTATCTCGCTTACTTGAGGGTGGGACAATGATGGGCCAGAGATGTTAGAGTCAGAAGTCAGGGCCTCCGATTTTCCTTTTCTTCTATCTGTGTTGGCCTTGTTCCTCAGTCTGTCTGCTGCTAATATATTAGATTCCACCTCTATAGCTATATCTTGTATCTGAGCTAAAGAGGTGGCTCTCCTTTCTCTTAATACGAGACAGAAATCAGGGTCAAATGCACTAGCATATGAAATTTGAGCAGAGGCTTCGGAAGGTTTTATCTCTGTAGGAATCTTGTTATACATCTTATTGAATCTTTTGGAGAAGTCAGAGACTGACTCCCCTTCCTGCTTCTTCAGGGACCCAAACTCGGTCATGTAATATATGTAGTCTTTTATATCCCCCCACTGTCTCAAGAAAACATTATCCAGAGCCTCAATCCCAGCTATGGATCCTGGGGCCAGTCCCCTGAACCACTTCCTAACTTCACCATCCAGGCTCTGGACGAAGACTCTCATCCAGACATCTTCATTCTCAATATTCAGGTTGTCTGCATAGCTGTAAAAGGCATCCAGGTGCTCTTCAGCAGTGACATCTCCCTCACCACTGAACTTGGGCATGTATTTCAAATAGTCTCCAGCAGGGAGAGGGTTCAAGGGCTGAGGAAGAATCAATGGGGCATATCTAGCTGCGACTATGGCATCCATTCTGTTCGAAGGGGGATTAATACCAGCCATAGGGATGTTGAGTGGAGGAGGACTAGGAGGAGATGGAGTGTGAACAGGTGAGGAATGAAAAGAGGTCCTCACAGGAGATGACGAGGAACATAGAGAGAAGTCTAAGGGACCTGAGTGTGCAGGTGTTCCTCTCTGTGCAACAGTAGTAATCAAAGGAGGAGTATTAAAACCTCCTGAGGGGGGAGTGACAAGGATCTTTCCCTCTGATACTAGACCAGGAGGGGAACACTCAGCAGGAACACTCCCAAAGTTCAGAAAATGGGAAACTTCAGAGGAAGGACGACTAGGAAACTAAGAATCTGAAAATGGAGTTCTCACAGAAGGGGAGGGCATATTACCTTTTTCATCGACAGAAACTTCTTTTGCATCTCTCTTTCCCTTTCTGCGCACCGCTTCCAAGTCGGCTTCTGGTGTGGCCAAAGGAAAGTGTGGATTAGACCTCGTGTGTCTGCCTCTCGAAGCCACAATTGATAGAACAGGTTCTCCCCAGCGGAGTCGTCACAGTGGAGTCTCCAGGTGCACAGTAGCAATCTTCAAGTTCTGATATCTGATGCACCTTCAGAAATCAGTTAGTTGTTGTCGTTCTGCCCAGGGAAAATCTTCAACTTCGTCCCTGGCAACGGCGCCAGAAATGTTGGCTATCGGAAGTCACCCCTGGATTGCTAGCAGGAGCAGAGCCCGACGCCCATCAGAGTAATGTCATGATTTGTTTAAAGGGTGATCAAATGGAGGAAAACTCAAAACTGCATTGTATCAACTCAGAGACCAGACCAGGCATGCATGAACGAGTGAGGTCTTGATAAACTCCAAACAGTGAGTCGTAGTAAAAGGGCGAGTAGGTGGAAGACTTATGCAAGAGAAGTGCAGCGATCTACAATAAACATCAGGTTCATCACAGATTGAAGAAGACAACATTCAAAAAAAAAGTCCCTTAATGTTCAAACACAGAAAACCAGAGAGTACAAAAATGCCACGACAAATCCTTTATCATAACATAACTGCAACAATCCATGTGAATCCTTCACTATGAACACTCCGGCGTGAGATGAAACAAAGATGGAAGAAAGGAGAACTGTTTGTTATAAACCAAGAAGTCTCAAACACAGAGGCATAACCAGGAGACCAGAATGTCGCTGAAACTTTACAGTCGGGAGCTTAGCTCTACCATCGATAGATACAAAAATGGAAAAAATGCCTACATATACTCAAAACTACAACAGCAGCGGAACCAAGAAAATGCATTGAAGGCTTTGCGTCTGCATGGCTCCTGACACTTCTGCAGCCGCAGTCTTTGACTAATCGTGCAACTTGTGGCAGATGCGATAGATCTTCTGACAGTTACATCGGTGAACCGACGTGCCTTTAATTCATTGTAGGACGTACCCATTATGGCGGAGACGATGTCTAACCACCACCAACCGCTTCAATAACTACTTCTTGGGATTGATAACGGCCCAGCCAACTCAGCACTTCGGGATCTGGATGACCTCTCGCGCTGCCACCTGGAATAACTGAATATCTTGAGGAACAGGTATGGAGGCCAGCGTGGAGGAATGTTCGCGCCGGGTTATAAGGGCGTGAAAGGAGTGACGCGAGGAGAGGAGGACAACGGAAGGAAATAACTCGCCTTCGGGTGAGAGGCTGACGTGGAGAGGAACGGGACATGTGGCAGGCGGTGGGTGGATGATGAGAAGAAGGGAAGGCCACGTGGACCAGAGAGGAGAGATGAAAGGATGACATACGGCAGCAGAGGAAAGGCGGAAGGGAGGATGAAGTGACGGGGATAGGGCCCACACTGGTTAATCACATGGCAGTTGAGAAGAGCGGGGCTGCACGAGAGTCGTTGATCTGGGCATCTCGATCGTGGCCGTCGGAAACTGCATCTACGATTCCGGACCCCCCCCTCCGCTTAAAGGTAGAAGGGCGGGGGGGGGTCCGGAA
>ML778533.1:587791-611191 GCA_009831015.1 Picea engelmannii
GGGGGGTCCGAAATCCAATATGCGCCGTCGATCTGGGCGCGCAAATCTGGACCGCCCAGTCTTGCTTGCTACTTACCACGGGCGCGTTATCGCCCGAAACTTTGGACAAGTGGGTTTTTACCCCTTCTTTTGTGTTCTACCCCCCTATGCCAGAAATATCGCTAACACTTAGAATTACAACCCTTAATGGATCCTAAGAAGCTCGATCGGCCACCCAAGGGAAGATGTTGAGAGGAGGCATAAGGCCTCAACCATTTATCCCTAAAGTATCAAGGGTCTCTACTTGACCCTTATTTCCCCAATTGAAAAAGACTACTAGGAAGTAGGAGGTGATCCTCCTGAGAGCCCTCAAGCCGAGACAAAACTTGCAAACAATGAGATCTTTCTCCGAACACTTCTCATGAAAAGTGCATAGCATCTCATGAAAATTCACTGATATCTTTCTTCAAGCACTTCTCCCATGAAAAGAGCATTGCATCGTTGGTTGAGGTAATGGAAGAAAGTTGAGAGGAAGCCTCTTGAATCCCAAAATAGACATTAATAACATCCTTTGATCTCATAGTAGATGGAGCACTAAAAAATGATATGCACCTCTGTCTCTAGCTCCTGTAAATGACAAAGACGAAAAATCCTATCTAACCATGATATGTGGTGGTCGGTGTCAATCAACAGTTTGTGGGATCCCACCTGAAACTAACCCAAGGTGATCCTGAGTGAGTGCATCCAGTGTTTTCACAAGTAAAGAGGTCTGACAATAAGAACATTCCTCTCTCTATAAAGTGCTCCAAGTAGAAATCCATCTTCAAGGAGAGGCCCTCTTAAGGTACAACCCAAGTGACTTGAATGTACTGTCTAGATTTCCTCTCTAATAGTGTAATTAAAATCCTACTTAAATGATAAGAGGTGGTCTAGAATGTCTAATGAGTACCTAAAAGGGGGCAGTCAATCTAGAGAGATGGCCACAGACTAGGGGAGTCGAGAAGCCTATGAAAACCAACCACTGACACACCAAGGGGGACTAGTTGAGGCCATAGCCTCGAAAGAGTAGAGTGAGCTAGGTAGGAATAACTATATCTCCCCAAGCCCAATTTTGCAAAGGTATGAACTCTATAAATAAATGAGACCAAACAAAAGATGACCTTGGGGGGAAAAGGATGGGCATCGAACTCCACCTAAATAATGGGGTAGGGGACTATCTTCTTACAATATATGATGCTCCTGAGAAGGAGGATATATGTTCTCTTAGTCTTGGTATAATTAGTCTAAAACCAACTTGATCCCCATATCTCCAAACCATAGAGGGTCGTGGGTCTTATTATCGTATATCAAAGGTGCATCTTGGGAAATATGTCTTATAACTGGTTCTAGAAGCAACGTCTCTCAAGGAGGGAAATGGATCTATGTCCATTATTGAGGTAGCGCGGGAGGGCCTAACACAAGTTGAAATGTGCCCCCCCAAACCCGACCCCCAAGTTAGTGTAGGTCATTATGATCTCTATCTCTTCCCCTCGAAAATAGAAATGGATGTTAGAGAGATCACTCTTTAACGATTAAAGATAATAACCTTAGTTTTACCCAAGTTGACCATGAATTGTTGAAGATCACAAAAGTTAGAAAGGACATCAATCTATCTCTGTAATCCCTTAGGAAAGGAGGCCAAAAGAATAAGTCAATAGTGAAGAGGACCAAAGATATCAATACCTAATGTAGAAGACAACCATCATCATCCTGAATATGCTTGCGAAGAAAAGACTCCAATTCGTCGCTTTAGATCCAAAAGAGTGGGAAAAGAGGGAGCACCCCTACTTGACCCCAAAGGTGCTCTAGATTAAATTATAAAGGCCATGGATTGTATGGAGATGACGAAGGACCAACTCATTGAATCTCACGATGACAACCACAAGGATCTTGAAGATGCCAATGTCAAAAAGCCTTTGAAACAAACTTTGTTGTTATTGTGTCAAATTCCTTTCGAAAGTATACAAAATAAGAAAGAATTTCAAAGAGCAATGACTTAAGCTGCACAATAGGAGGAAACAGGTACACATTTCCAAAACAAAAATGCATTGGGAACGTGACCCCCAAAAAAATTTGGAAATGGGGAAACATGATATATATATATATATATATATATATATATATATATATATATATATATATATATATATATATATATAAAGTGTTATTTTATAAATAGAAAATTATATTGAAACTTTGAAAGAAAGCATTATGAATAAATGAGCAAGAACATTTAAATGACAAGCAATTCTCCACCATCACTTATATTGGAATCCTCATTGTTATCACATGATTTGTACTTGTGTAAAACCGTCCACAAGATCCCCAAATATTGTGTAACTATGGAAGAAACTACCACTGTCACCTAAGTAGAGTCTTCCCTCATTTTAGTGATGGAAGAAGTCCACCACAAGGGAGGGTTCCCTAGTGACCTCAAGGGATCAAATAGCAAGAATTAGCCAAGCCTACCTCCCCCTGTCTTGGTCACATGTTAGTCAATTCTAGGTCTAGGATAGAGATAAAGGATAACGAGATAATTGTTGTACATGTACGAGACAAAATACAACTTGTAGCATATATAGACAATTATCAAGTTATAGAGTGAAAAAATAACCCTTTAGACACTAGACAAGTGAAAATTGCTATGGTTGTTGCAAATTACAACAATAAATCGGTCTTATAACATCAATAACTATTTTGCAACAACAACAAGAATAAGTGCTCAGAAATGTAGCAATTTAGCATGAAAAGTGAACATTCATCAAGCATAAAATTATCCAATTGCTAGAAATAATTCCTGAACAAGTTAGGCCACTTATAAATTGGTGTATGCAGCAATTTAATGTAGTTTTTAGTGGCTGTAGCAAACTTTTATAACAACAACAAGAGATACTTGAAGTCTTCTAAGTTTAAGGTTAGAGATGTTAGTAAGACGTTTGAGAGATAGAGAAAAGTGATTTTAACAACTACTTTCACCACAAGAACACCCTTATATCAGTGGCGTTGTCCTCTAGGGCTTATGGAGTCTCAAATACATTAAAATTGAAGATTGATCCAAGTGAAACAAAATAGGCAGAGTCTAAACCCTAAGGTGCAAGCACATTTGGGCCTTAGGCTATAGAATTTGAGGAAGAAGGTACTTAGGGTGCAAGCACGTTTGGGCCCTAAGTGTCGTTTTCCCCTTTTTCTAGCTTCACTTAGGTCAAGGATCAAATGTCTAGGGTTAAAACCCTAAAGATCAAGCACTTTTGGGCCTAAGGATTTTAACCCTAGCAAGGACGTTTCACAAACTTGGACAAATAAAACTGTGAGGAAGAGAAGCACTTATTGTCTAATTTTATGGTAATATGCAGATCTGATTAACTTTTAAAAAATTAGCACTGTACTTGAATCAAACTTTAAAACTGAAATGCACATTTACCATAATAGAGGCATGCCATAAACATTTATACACAATAAACAATATCTACCCTGGGGAAAACCGAATGGAAAAACCTCGACAACAAGTGATCTTTCTTATTTGAAAATATATGAACCAGTAGAAGATACAATAGCCTTTCTGGATTTACAGAGACCAAGAGGGTATGCTTGATTAACTCACTAATACGTTGTGCTAGATCCAAGTTGATCTCTGCAGAATAAGTGACCTCAAACACATGCAATGGCATCTTGCAAAAGTTGCAGAAGGTTTATTCCTTCTTCCCACGCTAAACCCTATTACAATGAAACTCTTCTCTTCCTCTCAGTATCAACAACACTTTACGCTTTACCCAGAGGTTCCTTTTATTACTAAACACTCAACCTCCAAGAAGAGATTCATTGTAGTTAACTTAGATCTCCTTTACTTAGTTAGGAGTTAAGGTTTTCTTCTCTTAGAAGTCGCTTTTATTCCTTAAGTTACGAATTACTTAACTTATAATTAGTTAACTTAATTTATGACTTAACTTGAGTCACTCAAGTTATTAATTGAATAATTAATTAACTCATTAATTATATAAATTGATAATTATTTAATATTTATATTTAATCAAGTTAACTCAACTTGAATTATTTAATTTATTTATTTAGTTTAATTCTTTATATAAATAATTATTTAAGTTAATATTCACTCAAGTTAACTCAACTTGATTTATTTAACTTATTTATTTAGCTAAATAATTACTTCCGTTAAATATTCATTTATTTAACTTTATTTAGTTTAAATTAATGATTATTCTAGTTAACTATATATTACTTAACTTGATATTCACTCAAGTTTCCTTAACTAATAATTACTTAAGTTAAACCCGTGCATGCTAAGTCGCTTATACTGAGAACATCTTTACTTGTCGATCATTCAACATGTGTATGACTTGTCCAGTCATGTTACACTTAGGAGTTTGATTTCACTTAAGAAAACACAAGTTCCCTCAAGCATGGTCACACGTGCCAATGCACTAGCTCATTACATAACATATTTTCAACTCAAGTATAAGTAAAGAATTACTTGTCTTGGGATGTGCTTCTACAGTTCTCCAACACAATTTGGTCACATGCTACAATTGCTTATCTAGAGTTGATCAGACTCTAGAAACGTTCTTATAGCTTAATCCATCTTGAGTGACCTAGGAGAACTACATATCACTTTTTCCAACTAGGCAACATCAATCTTTGCTCAAGTTAGACTAACTTATAACTAGACTCTTTTCCTGAACAACGAGACCCTTTTCTCCAAGTCTCAAGTTTTTCAAAGGCAGTCTTGGACAATGTCTTACAATGTTGCAATTTTAACACTCCCTCTCAGGGAGGGAGAACTTCTCAGTAACACCAAGCTTGTCTCGTAACTGCACAAATTCTCCAAAGGACATGGGCTTAGTAAGAATGCCATTTATCTGATCTTCAGTACGAATGTACTAGAATTTAATGGCACCATTCTGAACCAAGTCTCCAATGAAATGATATTTCATATCAATGTTTTTAGACCTGTCATGGAATATTGGGTTCTCTATGAGCTTCAAACAGCTATGTTTATCACAATAAATAACTGTTGTTTCTAACTTCTCTTGAAACAACCCGGATAGCAGCTTCCTCAGCCATACTGCTTCTTTTCTTGATTCAGTGGCTGCTATATACTCAACTTTTGATGTACTTTGAGTGACAGAGCCTTGTTTCCTTCTTGACCAAGATATCATGGATGAACCCAGACTGAAACAATATCCTGAAGTGCTCTTTCAGTCCATTGGGCTCCCAACCCAATCAAAATCAATGAAGACATGAAGTAGCATGCCTCCACTAGAGGTATACCAGAGCCCAAAATCAATGGACCCTCTCAAATACCTGAGTATATGTTTGGCATCGACCCAATGTCTTTGTCTCGAATCGGACATGAATTAGCTGAAGGCACTTACTGCAAAACAAATGCTTGGCCATGTATGGATTAGGTACATCAATGAGCCAATCAATTGCCTATATATAATGGGACCCACTAAGTCTGAACCATTATTTGTCTCATGCAACTTCTTCAAGTTAGACACCATGGGAATGTTCATATATTTACAGTCTAACATGCCAAACCTTTTAAGTACATCCACAATATACTTTCCTTGATATAGGAATATACCATCTGGATTTTTCCACACCTCCAAACCAAGGAAATAATGCAGAATTCCAAGATATTTCATCTCAAATTCGGAAGCAAGATCCCTCTTGCACCGAGCTATCAAGTGTTCCTCACCTGTAAGGAACAAGTCATCAACGTAGAATACTAGAATCAATGGATGATTCACTTCAACCTTGAAGTATAGGTTGGAATCAACAATACTCTTTGAAAATCCCAAACTTTGGAGATAGCCATCCATTCTAGTGTACCAAACCCTGGGTGCATGTTTCATCCCATAGAGTTCTTTTCTCAATCTACACACATGAGATTCTTTTTCATGAACCAAAAATCCTTTTGGCTTCTCGATGTAAACTTCTTCCTCAAGTTAGCCATTGAGGAAGGTTGTTTTAACATCCATCTGGTGGAGTTTCCAAACCAGAACTTAAGCAAGAGATATAATTACCTTGATGGAGGTGTATCTTGCTATTGGAGCAAAAGTTTCCTCCTAGTCAATACCTTCCTTTTGCGAGAACCCGCGAGCCACAAATATTGCTTTTTATTTATCCACGCTTTCATCACATACATGCTTAATTTTGTACAACCATTGCTGATCTATTCCATATTTTCCACGTATCCTGCGTACCTGTGTGGCCTTTTGCTTTCTCTGAAAGTGCCTGATGGGGCACCATGTCTTTCTGCTTCATGCATATTTTCTCTACACCAAACAGGCTTCCTCTTAGCCTAAAGTGATTCTAGAGGTCTCTCTATATGTTCCTCTGATTATATTGGATCCAATGTCGCAAGTGAATTTTCCCTTTGCATATCTGACTCAGAGGGACCTGAATCTAGAACCTATAACCGAGGTTCTTTAGACTCCTCCATTTCAGAGTCAAGTGTAATCTCTTTAGAGCATTTTAATGTTGATTTCTCATGAAAATTCACATCCCTGCTTACCTCAATAATCCTTTGACTAGGGACATAGATTTTGTAGCCTTTAGAAGTTTCGTTGTACCCTAAAAGAATTCCTTTCTTTCCTGAGGGTTCCATCTTGGTTCTCTTCTCTTTATGAACATGGATGAAGATGGGACACCCGAAGATTCTGAAGTGTCCCACATCATCAGATTTCTCTCCTGAAAATACTTCCTCTGGAGTCTTTTCTCCCAAAATAGAATGAGGGCTTCTATTTTTAATATACACTACAGTTCTTGTAGCCTCTACCCAGAGAGAAGTAGGGAGATCCTGATCATCCATTGTAGCTTTAACAACTTCACAAATAGTTCTATTCTTTCTTTCAGTGACCCCATTCTGTTGGGGATTGTAGGGAACTGTGAGTTGTCTCTTGATTCCAACTTCTTTACAAAAATATTCAAATTGGTGTGCATCAAATTCACCACCATTGTCATATCTTAGAGATTTTATCTGCTTACCAGTTTGCTTCTCTATCAACACCTTAAATTCCTGAAACTTGTTTAACATTTCATTATTTTCCTTCATACAATAAATCCATGACTTTCTTGAGAAATAATCTATAAATATCACATAGTAAATGAAGCCATTTATGGAGGGTGAATACATGGGCCCACAAAAATCTGAGTGAATCAGATCTAAAACTACTTCAGTAGGTATAACTCCCCCGAAGTTATACCTACCGAAGTGGTTATGCCATCCTTCCACTGCTTGATCTAATGATCACGGAAAATATCGAAGGGACTTAGATCAACGACTCGTGTGATTTTTCTACTTCAGCCTTCGACATTTCATGGCTTCGACACCTCGTAGCTTTTCCTAGTCTCCATTAATCGTCGAAGTGGCAAAGTTTTGAAGTCCTGAAACTTACACTATCTCCTACTTGGCTTTGATCAACGACTGATGATCTATCGGTTTGATCTGATGGCTCTAGTTATACCCGAAATTTATCAATTAGATTTGATGACTCTTGCTTATGTGGCTCCTAATCTAATGGTCATGATTCCACAATCCTTTACAAAGGATCTCTGTCTGCATTGCTCTCTAGCTCCTGTGCGATTTATGCAATGTTATTTCTCTTGATCTTTTATTTTTTCTTGCGCGTTCTTCTGCATAATTTTTGCCATGGTTGACATCAATGACAACTAATTTTCCAACATCACGAATGTAAAAAAAATTCCTCATAGTTCTGAAGGTGTTTCTATAGTTGATCTATTGGGAATTCGATCCCAATAACACTTCCTTAAGGCGCTCATTTTCTTGAGCTTTAGGATCTCAAAGACATATTCTTTCTTAATGAAAATACCATTTCCTATTGTTTTTGGCCCATATGAGTCTGGTGTTTCAACCAAAAGTTATGATACCAATTTGTAACGTACCCATCCACTTGTTGAGCTCCACTTTTTCCATGTTTTCCACTATACAAAAACGTTCATTATTACACCTTTTCCCGCAATTCGTTGTAAATACACACCATAAACCCTAATTAAATGCCATCATTCGTCATTTTATCTAGTGTGGTTAATACATCGTATTTTCTATCTTTTTGTGGTTAAAATATGATTATATCATGGTTTACTTATGACAGTTTGTGAAGTGTGATTCTTGTACCATAACAACAGTTTAACATTTATGCACCAATATTGTCATTCTAGTACTAGTCATTGTTTAGAATATTTGCGCGCTTTGTGGAAAAAATAAAAAACATGGGTTTTCTTCGTAGTGACGTTGGCATGTGGTTATATGTGCCAAAATCCACCGAGGTCGCACATGTGGACCTCTAGCCTAGGGGGAATAATTCAGCCAAATTAATAGAAGTTCTAGAAAGTCAACTTCGCCCTCACTTTTCGTGCACATGAAGACAAATTTGAAGAATATGGAACATGGGTTTTGTTCCTAGCATGGAAAATTGGGTCTCATGTGAATTGTTTTCCAAAAAAATGAAAGGTTGAGGAGTTATCAATAGTTCTTCGAATTGACATCCGCTCGAATTTCATGATATGTCTAGATTTGAAAACACCACGCCCAGATGTGATGACGTGGCCTTAGATTTGACACATTAGTTATTAGATCATTTAAATTAGTATGATATGCTTCGTTGGTTGTAGCTAATTCTTTATTTTTATCCAAGAAAATCTCATCCACAGGAATGATGGATCGATGTATCTCAAAATGTATTAAATTTGTTATTCCAAATATTGTGTATTGTCACTCCTTCTCCTTTCATGTATAAATGAAGGATGGAGGTAGCAAGCCGAGAGAGGATTTGATATATCATAACTAAGTATTTATTGTAAGCGGAGGCTGCAATTTTTATTTAAAAATGAATAAATCGGTTGTTACCGCGATTCTAAAATTCTTTTGATCTGTCCCCGAGGTGTAGAACAGTCGGTGACGGAGTGTGTTGTTAAGCCACTCCGTGTTGAAAAGTCACCGGTTCGAACCCTGCGGGGACAAAAAATCCAACCATGTTAAGGGTTGGTGTGGCTCAGGCCGGGTGCGATCCCCGGGTGTTTTTGATGGCTTAGATGCCCCTAAGTCACGGTTTCTCAAGACAAAGGTTAATCCCGATGCCAAGAAGGTCCGGACAAATTAACAAACAAAAAAAAAATTCTTTTGATCTGAGCTAACTCTCCAGGCACGTTGCCCATGGTCGGGAAGGGCCCCTTGACCCAGGTGATGTCCCTGATTTGTAATTTTATTTAATTTCATTATGATTGGTGTGTTATTTAGTTTTGTTTAACTTTGTTTTAGTTTGTGGTTTTATTATGAATTTAGGGATCAGTTCTCAAGATCAAGAACCTACAATACCTCTTCTTTTCTCTACACGACATTTTTCTTTCTCACGTTTTTCAGATTGCTCATATTCCACCCTCTACAACTGATAACATTTCACTATCTGTTTACTTAATTTACGCAAACCATATCCTCCTTACATCACTGTAACATTAACAGCTTCGGCTTCCAACACCTTTGTTTCACCCACCAATATTCTTGTGACGTTGCTCGAGTCATACTTATGTTCCTGTTTAATTTTTAGATTTTATTAATGCACGTTAGTTTTAGGTTTTATGTTATATTGTTTCATGTGTGTAATATGGATATGAGTGAGCCTTATTTTGTTATTACTTATGAGTTATGTTATGGTGTTTTGTTACTTTATCATTTTGATATTTGTATTACATTGTCATGTTATTTCTTGCATTGTTATTATTGAGTGGCTTGTCTAAGTTTTTATTTAACTGTTATAATAATTCGTTTATTTGATATCATGTTTGGTTGTTTGTCCATTGTTTATTAATTACTCTCATGTTTTGGTAATATATGTATATATATTATAAATATTGTTTGGCACAATTTTGTATATTGTTTTGTAATGTATATATATATATATTGCTTGGTAAATATTTGTTTATTGTTTTGTTATCCTATATGTTAATTACTCAATTGTTATAGAATTTTGTTAGTACATGCATTTTTTACGTGTTGTATATTATTTTGCTATTGGTGTTGTCATGTATGTATTGTTCTATAATAATTTTTACGTTGTAATTATGTGGTATTTTATCTATTAAAATTAAGTGTTGTTATATAACTGTAAATGCATCGTTAATTGAATTATCAACGAGAAGCCATTCCGTTCTTGTACAAAGAACCAAACTAATCTCATACCAACACATTCATTAATCTTGTACATAAAACAAAACTAATTCCATACCAGCATTGACTTCATTTCCGGGTGTATATTTTCTTGAGGACAACTCTTTAAAGCGTGTTTCTTTGAAGTCTTTACATTACATCCGTTTGTCTATATAGGTTTAATTAGGAGTTTGGTGGATTTTCTCTTAAAATGGTAAATTCCTTTTTAGGTCAGTAGCACACATACATGAGAGTTTGAGTAAGCTCATCTAGTTGACTGATTTGAATATCAGCTTGGGTAAATTATGAATTTACTTTCAAGTTGCATTGTCTTTAATCTAGTTTCTTTAATTTAGTTTTCCTGTAGTTTAACGAACTACCACAATAATGAGCCATTGAATATCGGGATATAACTCGGGAGACATGATCTTTTAATCCAGTGTTAAACTACATATTGTAGTGTGAATTTTCATTTGAGTTTGTCTTACTTGCATTCTTTACATTTTCAACTGTGTTTGCAGGCTTTAGAATAGGCTAGACTAGGCTCCAATCCTGCATTTCTTGTGCTTGCACCTCTATGTCTATGACTCCCTAGTTGACAATTTAATGTTGGGAATTAATAGTGCATATACTTAACCCGACACCACCCCCAGGCCAGGCACGCTACCTCAAACACTCTGCTCGAAACTAATTTTGAATTATGATACCATTTAATTATTAAAGAAGCATGAAAAAAACATAATAATAGCACATCCAATGATAAAGATTCATGCTACAGTATAACTAATGTTTAAACATGCCATGCATAACAGTAACCAACAATCGGGTACATCAAATATACACATCTCAGAGATATTAATTAATACACAGTGGAAATAAATATACAACAAAGAAACACATGACAGAGAGAACTTATCTTAATCAAAATGGTTCACCAATTGGCTATAGACCAAGGAAGTTCCACCCAACCATAGACATTGTTGTTACAATTCTAAACAACAATGTCACCCCCAAGCTAGGGCTATGAATCCATAAGGGTGGTTCCAGGGTGTCACTCAACTTCCACAAACCAGACAACACTCAAGATCTCACAGGTTCCTCAATGCACAACAATACAAAGTACACCAGATCTCTTCTCTCCAACCTGCACAACCCAAGAGAATGGACCCCCCTCTCTACCACACAGTCCCTTAGGATGTCCACCTCCTTTAGGGATCCAACGCATCTGGTCAAGAATCTCCACACTGGGACTCTCAAGACTCGTTGCTATGAATAAAATTCAATACATGCCAATGCATCTTAGGCAAGAAGGAATTAATTCATGGTTGGAATACACCAGCAATCACTAAAGCTAGCCAACAATGGATTCTCTCCTAGCAATTCCCCCCCATGGTCCCATTCCAACAACAAGAATGAATGAGTGAAAAAAGTGAACAAATGGAGAGTTTGAACAATGAACAATGAATGAACAGAGAGAGTGAAGAAGAACCACCAAATAGTCCACAATATGGGTTTATATATTTACTTGCAAATCAAGAACCACATGGCCTTCTCCAAGAAGCTCATGTAACCACTTCTCTCCATTAAAACAATTATGGGTAGATAAAATATGATAAAATTACTTAGCCCCTTAAGCCCCCTCTCTTGTGGAATCATATCCCACTATAACTCTTGTCCTTTTTTGTCTTGCAACCAACGATGTATTTTATTATTAATAATGATCCTAACATTACATTTCCTAGGAACGCTGGCCTCTTTAATTGTTTGGTAAATCCAACCTTTCAACAAATAAAAAAAATACATTATTTCATATTGGGACTCAAAACCGGGGTATTACACTATGCCTTGCCTTGCCATGCCATGCATTTCCATGTCATTCCTTATCTTTCCTTGCCTTGCCATGCCATGCCATGCCATGCCTTGCCTTACCTTGACTTGCCATGCCTTCCCATGCCTTGCCTTGCTATGCCTTCCCATTCCTTTCCTTGTCATTCCTTCCCATGCCTTGACTTTCCTTGCCTTTCCTTTCCTTCCCATGCCTTGCCTTTCCATGCCTTCCCATGCCATGCCTTCCTTTGCCAATTTGGTCTGGGGGCACAAAATCCAAACTAAGTGGCATAATGAAGTTTTGTAAGCTCCCGCAAGTCTATTTGGCCAAGGCCCATGCAGCTATACTACCCACAAATTCCCGACATAGTATTCTTGAAAATCGACCTCCTCTTTAGAAATTGCACTATGCCTCATTGAGAAAAACCCTAGTGTCGGAGATAATCTAAAAAACAGTTTTATAGTGGATGGAATGACAGTGCAGGGGACCCACTAACTGAAACATGGTGCTCTAGATCCAATAAAACTGACGGTTCATCCATCCAAGTCCCAATTTGAGTTTTATCGTGTGTTGCAACTCACCTCCTCAAGCCATTTAGGGGCACGTGGCCAATTTGGTCCGGGGGCATAAAATTCAAATCGAGAGGCATAATAGAGTTTTGTAATCTCCCACAAGTATATTTTTCCAAGGACCACATGACTACACTACCCACAAATGCATGACACAATGTTCTTGAAAATCGACCAACTCTTTAGAAATTGCATTATGCCTCATTGAGAAAAACCCTAGTGTCAAAGATACTCTAACAAACAGTTTTCTGGTGGATTGAATGACTATAGAGGGGCCCCACTAGCTGAAACCCGGTGCTCTAGATCAAATGCAATTGAAGGTTCATCCATCCGAGTCTTGGTTTGAGTTTTATCACGAGTTGTAACTCACCTCCTCAAGCCATTTAGGGACATGTGGTGAATTTGGTTTAGGGGCATAAAATCCAAACCGAGTGGCATAACGAAGTTTCGTAAGCTCCCACAAGTTTGTTTGGCCAAGGCCCACGTGACTACACTAACCACAAATTCCCGACACGGTGTTCTTGAAAATCGATATCCTCCTTGGAAATTTCACTATGCTTCATTGAGAAAAAACCTAGTGTCGAAGACACTCCAAAAAAAGTTTTTTTGGTGGACAAAAGGACAGAGGAGGGGCCCCACTAGTTGGAACTTGGTGTTCCATATCAAATGAAACTGACGGTTCATCGATCTAAGTCTCGTTTTGAGTTTTATTGTGAGTTGCAACTCGCCTCCTCAAGCCATTTAAGGACATGTGGCCAATTTGGCTCGGGGGCATAAATTCCAAACCGAGTGGTATAATAGAGTTCTGTAAGCTCCGACAAGCTTGTTTGGCCAAGGCCCACGTGACTACACTACCCACAAATTCCCCACATAGTGTTCTTGAAAATCGACCTCCTCTTTATAAATTGCACTATTCCTCATTGAGAAAAACCCTAGTGTCAAAGATACTCCAACAAACGGTTTTTCGGTGGACAAAATGATAGCGGAGGGGCCCCACTAGCTAAACCTGGTGCTCTGGATCCAATGAAACTGATTGTTCATCCATCTGAGTCCTTGTTTGAGTTTTATCATGAGTTGCAACTCACCTCCTCAAGTCATTTAGGGACATGTGGACAATTTGCTCTAGGGCATAAAATCCAAACTAAGCAGTATAACAAAGTTACATAAGCTCCCATGAGTCTTTTTGGCCAAGGCCCATGCGACTACACTACCCACAAATTCCTCACATAGTGTTATTGAAAATCGACCTCCTCTTTAGAAATTGCACTATGCCTCATTGATAAAAACCCTACTGTTGAAGATATTCCAACAAATGGTTTCCAGTGGATGAAATGATAACAGAGAGGCCCCACTAGCTGAAACCTGGTGCTCTGGATCCCATGTAGTTGATTTTCCATCCATCTGAGTCCCTATTTGAGTTTTATAGTGATTTGCAACTCACCTTCTCAAGCCATTTAGGGACATCTGGCCAATTGGTTTGGGGGCATAAAATCCAAACTGAGCGGCATAATAAAGTTTCCTAAGCTCCTACAAGTCTATTTTTCCAAGGCCCACGTGACTACACTACCCACTAATTCCCAACATAGTGTTCTTGAAAATCAACCTCCTCTTTAGAAATTGCACTATGTCTCATTGAGGAAAACCCTAGTTCCATAGATTCTCCAACAAATGGTTTTTCGGTGGACAGAATGACATCGTAGGGGCCCCACTAGCTGAAACCCGGTGCAAGGATTCAATGCAACTGGTGATTTGTCCATCTGAGTCCTGGTTTGAGTTTTATTGTAAGTTGCAACTCGCATCCTCAAGCCATTTAGGGACATGTGGCCAATTTGGTCTGGGGGCATAAAAGTCAAACTGAGCGACATAATGTAGTTCCGTAAGCTCCCGCAAGTCTATTTAGCCAAGGCCCACATGACTACACTATCCACAAATTCTCAACATAGTTTTCTTGAAAATCGACCTCCTCTTCAAAAATTGCACTATGCCTTATATAACAAAACCCTAGTGCTAAAGATACTCTAACAAACGATTTTCTGGTGGAAAGAATGACAATAGAGGGGCCCCACTAGCTGAAACCCAGTGCTTTGGATCCAATGCAATTGATGGTTCATCCATCTGATTCCATGTTTGAGTTTTATCGCGAGTTGTAACTTGCCTCCTCAAGTCATTTAGGGACATGTGGCCAATTTGGTCTGGAGGCATAAAATACAAGCCGTGCAACATAATGGAGTTTCGTAAGCTCCCACAAGTCTATTTGGCCAAGGCCCACACGACTACACTACCCATAAATTCCTGACACAATGTTCTTGAAAATCAACCTCCTCTTTAGAAATTGCACTATGCTTCATTGAGAAAAACCCTAGTGCTGGAGATACTCCAACAAACAGTTTTTCGGGGGACGAAATGATAGTGGAGAGCTCCACTAGTTAAATCTCGGTGCTACAGATCTAATGAAACTGACGGTTCTCCAATCCGAGTCTCAATTTGAGTTTTTTTGTGAGTTGCAACTTGCCCCCTCAAGCCATTCAAGGACATGTTGGTATGGAAATGCAAGGAAACGAAAGGAAATGCAAAAAAAGGCAAAGCAAGGAAAGGCAAGGCAATCAAATGAAAGGCATGAAAAGAATAAGCATGGCATGACATTGTAAGGCAAGGCAAGGTCTAGCTCTAGGTGTAGGTGTAGGTAAATCCTATTACTTATGATAATCCATGTTTGACAAATATATGATACCTTAGATATATGAATAAATAGAGCTTATGTTATGACATTGAAATTCTCATGCAAGTATTTTTATATAAGATATATGGGATAACAGGTTGTAGAATTACATGCTTAATGAATCCATTGATTGTAATTTTTACGTATTAAAATTGTTCATTTAGTACAAGCATTATTTACATATTGAAGTTGTTCATTTAGTCAAGGCATGACATGGCATGGCAAGTGAATGCAAGGTAAGGCATGGAAAGTGAAGGCATGACATGGCATGGCATGGTATGACAAGGCATGGTATGGAAAGGAATGACATGGAAAGGCAAGGCATGGCATGGAAAAGAATGGCATGAAATGGCATGGAAAGTGAAGGAATGGCATGGCATGGGATGGGAAGGAATGATATGGAAAGTCATGGTATGGAAATAAAATGCATGGCAAGTGAATGCAAGGCAAGGCATAGAAAGGAATGGCATGGAAAGGCATGGTATGGAAAGGCATGGAATGACAAGGCATGCTATGGAAAGGAATGGCCTGGAAAGGAAAGTCTTGGCATGGCAAGGCAAGGCAATGGCATGGAAAGGCATGGCATGGCATGGAAAGGCAAGGCAATGCAAGGCATGGCATGGCATGACATGGCATGGAAAGGAAAGGTAAGCCGAGGCAAGGAAATACAAGGAAAAATATAACAACCCTTAAAACAAGTAATTATTAAATGAAAGGGGGATAAAAATGCAAGATTAAACTAGGGTTTAGATAAAAAAAATATGTTGAAATGCAAGATGACACATGACAACCCTACAATACTCAAGACATCAAACCCTAAAGGGATGAAAATTATGACAAAAATGTAATAAAATGTGCCAAGGTGTATTCCAAGGGTTTAATTGTGAGGCATGGAAATGGAAAGGCAAGGCATACCATACCATACCATACCATGCCAAGGATACCATATCATACCATGCCATACCATACCATGGCTTGGCAAGGCAAGACAAGGCAAGGCATACCATACAATACCATACCATGGCAAGGTAAGGCAAGGCATGGAATGACATGAAAAGGCATACCATACCATGGCAAGGCAAGGAAAGACATGGAATGACATGACAAGGTATGCCATACCATACCATGGAAATACAAGGCAAGGCATGGCATGACACAGCATACCATACCATAGAAAGGCATGGCATGGCAAGGCATACCATACCATACCATACCATACCATACCAAGGTTGTTGAACAATTGAGACGGGGGGTGAATCAGTTGTTACTGGGCTTAAACAATTATGCTTATTTTAAACTCTTTACACAACATTTAATGACAGTCACAATAATGCAGGGAAGTAAGCAATAGAACATTCAACATCAGTCGCACATATGAGATACACCAACACAGATATTCCTTGAGGAAACCCATACAGGGTAAAAACATCTTCTTCTTTATATGATAAGTAATATTTACATTCTTTACATTATCATATGTATGAGCACCAACTCATAATGAGGCTACAACCTCTATTTTGCAAGATGGTACTTGCTGAGAGCACCAACTCTCTGGATTCTCTAGTACCAACTAGAAGGAAGCACAAACTCCCCAGTTTCTCTAGCACCAACTAGAAGAAAGCACCAACTCCCTCGTTTCTCTAGCACTAACTGGAAGAAAGCTACAACTCCTTGTGTTCAAACACCCACTTGAACCTCTAAGGACACCAGTCCTCCCTAGAACCTCCCTACCACCCTGAAATATAAATCTTTGCTATTATGACTTATTACAGCGATATAAAGTTTTTCAATGGCTTGCCGGTCTCATCACTGTTCTTCTACACTATGCTGCTCTGTCTACATCAGTGTCTCCTGCAAACTCCTTGTGCTTTCTATTCTTTTTCCTTTTATTCTCTCTGCGCCATGTCCCTTCAATGCACCATTCCCTTCTGCACATTTATGTTGCTGTGCTCTGCCTCCTTCTTCACACCTTAATCACACCCAATAGCCACCACCCTGATCTCTTCTTTGTTCTGCATTCTTATAATCTCTGTGCTCCTTGTGCATGCAATATGTGCCATGTTCCTGCATGCTCTCCCCCTGCCATTGTTCTCCACATCAGGGTGTTTTCTCGCACTTCCCTCTGCCACCTATCTCTATGTTGCATCTCCTCCTCATGTCAAGTACTCTACCTGATCATCATTGCAAATCTTCAGCTTCTCTGGCGGTTCAACCCACACGTCCAGCATCACTGGGTGTTATACTGAGATTTCTCAGCCTGTCTACCAGTTGAGACTCATTGTCTTCTCTATCATAGTCGAGCTAATTCTCTCTGTTGAAGTTACAAAACGTTCATCCATCTGTCAATCACCTCTAAGAATAGTCTTAAATCATTGGAAGATGCCTCGAGCCTCTTCATCTTCTCTGGCGATCATACTGAGGCCTCTTCAAGTCCTCTAGCAGAAACCATTAGTTGTTTCTAGCAGTTACACTGTGAAGTGCAATAGTAGCCCTCCAATCATATTCAAGTTCACCTGCACCATTGGATGGAGTTTGTAGGGTCTTTCATTTAATTCGTCGTTTCACATTTCGGCATTTCGGGATTCCTGTGGTTAAGGTTTCTTTACGCTTCACGTACTGATCCCCGAAACTCTGAAATTGAGCTTGGTTGCACTAGCTCCTTCCTCCATCTTCCACCGATGTGACCAATGGCTGTGACCATAGGCTGAGCCAAAATTTGTTTTGCATTTCGGCATTTCCGTAATTTAGCAATCCTATTGTGAGGCATCTCAACTCTCCAAGCCGCGATCTCTGAAACTCCGAAAAAAAGGAGCTTAGTTGGACTAGCTTGGATCATTTTGGCATTTCATGATTTCACATGTCGTGAATTCCTGTTGTGAGGCATCTCGACTCTCCAAGTCCCGATCCCCAAAAATTCGAAAAGGGAGCTTAACTCTTCGAATTCTTCTCTACAACTCTTCGACGATGTGACCACCGGCTGTGGCCACAACCTTATTCAAAAACTGCATTTCACAATTTCGTGTTTCAGCACTTTGGGACTCCTATGATGAAGATTCTCGGGTCTTGATTCCTTCATATCCCAATATCCGAAACTGTCCTCCTGCTTTCGGGATTTCAGCGTTTCACATTTCACGATTCTAGGATTCCTAATGATGAAGAGTCTTGACTCTTCCAACTTCTGGTATCCGAAATTGTCCTCCTTCTTCTGGGATTTTGGCATTTCGCATTTCATGATTTTGGGACTCCTGATGATGAAGAATCTTGACTCTTCCAACTCTCAGTATCCGAAACTCCGAAATGGAGTTATTTCCCAGTTTGCAAAACTCTTCATTTATGTGCCTATTTTGGGATTTCAGTGTTTTGCATTTCACTGTTTCGGCATTTCGACACTCCTGTGGTGAAGTGTTTTGACACTTCAACTCCCAGTATCCGGGACTTCAAAATGGAGTTATTTCTCGGTCTGGAAAACTCTTGTTGATGTGCCTCTTTCGGGATTTCGGGATTACGGATTTCGCAACTCCAGGACTCCTGTGTTGAAGATTCTCAACTCTTGACTTCTCAATCTCCCGGTATCCGAAACTTCAAAATGGAGTCAGATCAATGTATTCTGGCATTTCGCATTTCGTCGTTTCAACATTCTTGTCATGAGTTTCTTCCTTGACTCCTCCAATGCCCAGTATATGAAACTCCAAAATGAAGTTTACGCTTCTGATCTTTCCAGGCAATTATCCCCGTGCTACTGATCTTCCTTGCCTGCCTGTTTTCCATCAAATAAACAAGCACACTCTTGCACTCTTCATGCACCTCTGCACTATCTCTTCTAAGCTTACGTTGTCCCTATTTTTCCATCACTGCATACTCTGATCTTGCCATCAATGACAAGCATACCTGCTTGTAAACATGCCAACAATATCCCCCTTTGGCATTGATGGCAACCCTGAACGACTGCACTAATATTTCTGGACCTCCAACTGTAGCATCCGGTCCGGACCACTCTTTTTTCTCCCCCTTTGACATCAATGTCAAAGAAAACATGCTCCCCCTGAGCCGTTGCAGTAATTTTAGGAGGTATGAGATATTCAATCAATATAAAACTCCCTCTAACAGGATGGAATCTCTTAGGTGTGAGACAGGATGACAGCTAGCTTCTGTCGGAGATATTCAAATGGTGTCTTGGCTAGGGGTTTAGTAAATATGTCTGCAATTTGTTCTGTGGTTGGAATGTAATGGACTTGAACAACCTGATTTGTGACCTGCTCTCTCAAAAAATGGTATTTTATGGGAATATGCTTGGTCTTGGAGTGGAATACAGGATTCTTAGACACACTGATGGCACTAGTGTTATCAAAATGAATTGGGATCAGTGCAGCGTATTTTACCTCCAAGTCTACAAGTGTCTGAATCATCCATAATACCTGAGTGCAACATGTAGCAACAGTAATGTACTCTGCCTCTGTAGTTGATAAGGAAATGGAACCTTGCTTTTTACTAAGCCATGCTACTAATGAGTCGACCAGGATGAATGCTCCTCCATTGGTGGTTTTTCTCTCATCAACACAGTTTTCCCAATCTGCATCTGAATAGGCAGTTAACTAAAAATTCTAATTTCTAGGATACCACAGACCATAAGTCATTGTTTCTTTCAAATACCTGAATATCCTTTTGACAGCTTGCAAATGACTCTGTTTAGGTGTAGACTGATATCTTCCTACCATTCCAACAACATGCATTATGTCTGGGCGAGATTCTATGATGTACATCAGGCTTCCTATCATTGGCCTATATGAACCTTGATCAACATCAGGTGAGTCATCATCCTTGCTTAATTTGCATCCAGTAACCATAGGTGTACCCACAGGTTTAGAATCTTCCATTTGAAACCTTTTCAACATTTCTCTTAGATATTTTTCTTGAGAAATGAACATCCCTTCAGACCTCTGAGTAATTTGCAGACCAAGAAAAAATGACAGTTCACTTATCATAGACATTTCAAACTCAGACTCCATGAAAAAAAAAAACCATTGTACCAATGAATCCTTATTACATCCGAAGATGATGTCATCTACATAAACCAATACGATGAGTAGATCATTATCCTCTATTTTGATATATAGATTGTTGTCAATTGTTCCTCTCTTGAACCCTTTGTCTTTGAGATACATATCCAGCCTGTGATACTAGGCTCGAGGGGCTTATTTTAACCCATATAAAGCTTTCTTCAACTTGCATACTAAGTCAAGGTTATCAGACAATTCAAAACCCTCTGGTTGTTCCATATAGACTTCTTCACTTAAATCTCCATTTAGAAAAGTTGACTTGACATCCATTTGATAGGCTTTAAACCTTTTATGGAAAGCATAGGAAAGAAATATTCTGATAGTTTCTAATCTTGCTACGGGCGCAAGTGTTTCATCAAAATCCAGTCCTTTTATTTGAGCATATCCTTTACAGACCAATCTTGCTTTGTTCATGACAACTTGTCCCTGCTCATTCAACTTATTCTTAAAGATCCATTTGGAACCAATGATATTTTTACCTCCAGGTCTATGAACCATCTCCCACGTATTGTTTTTCTTAGTCTGATCAAGTTCATCATTCATTGCTTTAACCCAATGGTCATCTTTGCTAGCCTCATTAAAATTCTTGGGTTCCAGCAAGGATATGAAAGCTATATGTGATTTTTCGGTGTCTTTGATTATCTTTATCCTAGTTTGTACACCTTTGTCTTTTTCACCAATTATCTGACTTGCAGGATGATTCTTTTGAGTGATTCTAGAGGAGGAATTTGAAGTTGTCTGCTGATTTGAATATATCTGAGTATCTGTGTCTTCATCTGATTCAAAGTCTTTTTTTTCTGATTCTTGGACCTGTTCATCTTCATATTTAGCTATGTCCTCTGTAGACGACTCATTATTGTACACCTCTCTTGCTGGGATTCCTTCATCAACTTTTATGTCGATATTGTCAACTATTTTATGTAGCCTCTTATTATAGCATCTGTATCCTTTACTGTTTGTAGCATACCCTGAGAAGATACCTTCAACATCTCTGTCATCATATTTGCCAAGGTTCTCATCATTATTCTTTATGTAACACTTACTCCCAAAGACTTTGAAGTGTTTGATTGAAGCAGGTCTCCCATACCATAGTTCATAAGGTATCTTGTCACTTTGTGGTCTGAGGTGGGATTTGTTAAGAACATGGATTGGTGTGTGTATTTCTTCTACCCAGTAGGTTTGACCAATTTTCTTCTCATTCATCACTGACCTGGCCATTTGTTGCACTGTTATGTTTTTCCTCTCAACTACTCCATTTTGTTGAAGAGTTCTTGGGATTGTGTATTCTCTCTTGATCCCATGCTTATCACAGAATTCCTTGAAATCACTCGACATAAATTCTCCTCCCCTGTCTGATTGTACTGCCTTTAACCTCTTGCCTATTTGATTCTCAGTTAAAGCCTTAAATATTTTAAACTTCTCAAATGCTTCATCTTTTTCCTTGAGAAAGGCAACCCACGTAAGTTTGGAGTAATTATCAATAATCAACATGAAGTAGTTTTCTCTTCCTGTGCCTTCCTGTCTTGATGGTCCACATAAATCCATATGAACTAGTTGGAGTGGTTTCTCTGTTGAAGTAAAGCTCTTGGACTTAAACAGTGTGCTGGTTAGCTTTCCTACTTGGTAGGGTTTACACATCGAATCTTGGGGCTTTGATATTCTCGGAAGATCTTTTACTGCCTCAAGATTTTTGATCTTGATTAAGTGGTAAAAGTTTAAATGTCCAAGTCTCCTATGCCATAACCATCTTTCATCATGTTTTCTTAGATGACACTCTTCTCTATTTTCTTTCAGCACATATACGTTATTTTCTATCCTTATGCCTTTGGCCACCACTTGTCCTGAGTTTACAGAGTTTATCTTGCAGTCCTTGGACGTGAACACCACTTCACATCCTCTGTCACACATTTGAATTACACTGAGCAGATTATGTTTCAGCCCATCTACAAGTAGAACATCCTGGGATTTTCCTTTTCCATTACTTAAACTCACCATCCATTTACCCTTTATTTTACTTGGAGCATTATTTCCAAAGGTTATGTTTCCTCATTTTCTTTCACTTAAAGATAGAAACTTACCTTTGTCTCCTGTCATATGTTTGGAGCATCCACTGTCTATATACCAAGGGTTTGTTTTTCTTTGAGCTGACAACACTAATCCACACTTGTCACTTTCTTTCTTCTTCCAAAACTTGACATTTTCAGCAGGGGAATTCAAATCTGGTTCATAGTTCCTTAATCGACAGTCAACAGATTTATGTCCATAGTTATGACAGATGTAGCATTCAATCTCATTGTTCAATAGGTCAAAATTATTGTTGTAGCGTTGTCTACTCATTGACTATTGATTATTTCTTGACCTCCTTAGTTGCATGTTTCTAGACTTAATTTGGAATTTGCAATCTGTGAAAGTTTGTTACTTGGTTGTATCATTATTTGTTGTGGCAAGTATTTATTCCTTTGAAATCTTAATTGCTCATTTCTAAGTCTTAAGGAACAATTTACAGCTTTGTGACCAAAGTTAGAACAGTAGAAACAATAGCCATAGAAAAATTCTTTGTACTTGGAAAATGGTTGTCTTCTTTGAGCAAATCAATTTCTTCCATGTTGATGACGTCTTTCAGTAGGGAGTGCATTATTTATTTGTTCTACAGATTTAGTCCTGGCACCTTTTTCTTTACTCATCCTGGGCGGCTGATTATCTTCCTTTGTTTCTGTAGTTTTGTTGTTGTCATTGGTTGTAGATTTGACAAACTTGATGGGTTCTTCATTTCTTGGCTTATCACTACTTGACCCCTCTTCATAACCCAAACCAGTTTTCAGCTTTGGATTCCTTTGTTGATTAAGAATGGTGGCTAATCCTTTTGAGGCTTTGATACTTGATAGATTCTGATTATACAAGGCTTGAAACTTCTCCATCTCTTTCCTAGTTTTCACTACTTCTTGTTCTAAGGCTTCACATCTTGCCTTCTTTTCTGATAACTATCGTTTCAGAATGTCTTCGATTTTCTTTGCCTCTTCTAATTC